>WSFP011385372.1:0-28903 GCA_009831015.1 Picea engelmannii | reverse complement strand
GAAAAAGGGTTAAAATTATACCTGAGAATACTCTTCTAGTGAACCAAAGTTCATAGAGTATACCTTTGTTTGTAAAATTGACCATCTGGACTGAAAAAGGGGTAAACTACCGCCAGATAGGCCTGCCTTCAAATTTGAGTTTGGTGAGAGTGAAGGACAACAAGACCTCTCAACAATCTTTTCATGTTTAGAGAGTCTGAAAAGGGCTTAAAGAAGACTCCAAGAGGTTACTTTTCTCAATTAATCCAAACAAGATTGAAAATCATAAATGTAGTCTCGTCGGATGTCGGATTTCAAAGCGATCTTGAAAGACAACAAGGCGTGCTCATTTTGGGAGTCCTGAGGGTGAGGCCAAGAGTGATGGTGCATCAGACGGATGAGGCTCAATCTTGTAATCATGACAGGACTAACAAGGACTCCTGAGCCTAAAGTCATTATAGACAGCATGGATGACAAAAGAAACAAGGATCTATTTAGGGAATCTATGTAAAGGTAGGCTCTACCACCTAATCATGACACTTCTAAAGCAACAATGATGGTTGCGTGTCGCACTTCAGTGGGATCAATCCTATGGAAAAGCGGAAAAGACAACGAGATGCAGAAAGTGGAGGTGAAATCCTAACTTATATGCAAAAGGTTGGAAAAAATGACTTTTACCAAAGGACCTTTAAAATGACCCATCTCCCAAAAAGTTACCAAACCAAAAAGGCAAACTACAATGTAACATCCAATAAGAATATCAAGAATGAAATTAAATGATTTTTAAGCCAGAAAAAACGACAAAGGGGGTAAAAAAAGTGGCAAAAAGGGCCAAAAAAGTCTATAAATAGACGCTGACAACTCATTTTCACCATTGCAATTTGAAAATTAACCATAAGGTAAAAAATACCACTTTGCTAAAGAAGTTGATTCCTGGAGCTTCAGAGGACGAAACAAACTTTCGCTCAGACCAAGTAAGTACAAACTCATCCCTCCTGCATTTCCATTCTTCCTTTGTGCATTCTTTTTGTTTTTTTGGGGGCACACCCTCCTAAAATAGGGCAGCCCTATGTGTACGCGGGTTGTCCAAGGACAACCTGCATATGTACTCGGGAAAAAAATAGCTTGCCCATGTACATATGCGAATGTGTCCAAAACAACCCCCGTACACCCTCAAAAGCATGGAAAAAATAAAGATGCAAGAGCTAACTCCCCTTTGAACTGTCATGGAATAGGATGTATGCCCAATGGAGGGAGAGGGAACACAAGGATATTGATATCTTGGTTGATGAGGATCCTATTTCCATTGGCACATTGAAACAATGTGGGATGTGGAAGTTCTACGGGTGTCCATTTATGAGGGCACAACCCAGGTAACTGAACGCCCTAGTGGATTAATGGCATCCAGACATAGAGGCGTTTATAATAGAGGGGCAGTTGTTGTCTCCAAAGACTGAGGACATATACTTCTTGATTGGCCTCTCGAGGAGAGGGGAACCAATCAATCTGCGCACTTTTCCCCCTGGGCCCTTCAACATTGCAGACTACATCGGGATGCATTGCGAGGTCGACACTGAGAAAGTAGTTTCTCAAGTGCCCATCAACAAGATCACCAACTTGTCACTGAAGGTGATCCTATTTCTTATTGGGCGGATCACTGGATCCGTGGCCCTACACCAGGCCTCTCGGGTGCACATTCATTATGCAATTTAGTGCCTGGATGCACGTATTTACGATTGGAGCACGACCATGCTTACTTGTATGAAGAGGCAACTGACAGAGTGTCGAGAGAATAGCAACAAAAACTTCGGGTTTGGCACCATCCTATGCTCGTTCTTCTTCGAGAGGGTGTCTAGTCTGAGTCCCAGAGAGATAGTACAAGGGCATGTGGCCTCCTTCCCAGCGGTATGTAGATGGGCAACATTGCTGCCATGACAGGGGGGAGGAAGGACCATAGAGGCCTTCGACGACAATTTTTTTGACTAGTGGGCATGACAGATTCCAACGATAGAGGACTACCCCTATGATGGAATCAACTTCTCCAGAGATCTGGACATGCCCGTACCTCCCGGAGAGGAGCGAGGATAGCTAGGTACATGTTTTTTTAAAGTTATTTAATTTTTAGTTTCTTTTATATATATCATTTTTATATGCATCAAAGTAATGGCATCTATGTATTTTATGTACAGATGTGGGACCAGTGTTCCCGACAGACTTCGCGAGGAATCAACGACGTCCTCGACCAGAGGCGGCACCAACAGCAGTCGACGGGCCAACAGTTGAAGGGGGACCTCCAGCTGAAGAGTTTGAGAGATTTTTGAGATGGGTGGAGCGGAACCTCACCGCACTCATTCACACCGTTCCTATGGTCGATATCGAGGATCTCCCACCATCCATGCAACCTCATGTAGTTGGGGTGCCACAGACTTGGGTCCAACTTTTCCGGCGTTTGGCTAACGCCGTCATTCACTACGGCATGGATAATAGGCCCCGATCTTAGATAGGATGGACTCATTATGTGCCGAGGGCACTTTTTGTATATTTTTGAGGGCATAAGCCCCGTGATGTATACCAGATATTATTTTGAGGCGTTCACGCCCACCTATGTACTCTGACACTTTTTGACACACACACACACACACACACACACATATATATTTACATCTTTATGTCTTATGGATCACATTTTTTTACAAATGTATGTACATGTGTATGTGTGTGCTTCTTTTTATGTGTATGCAACATGCTAATCTAATACTTGATTAGCTAGAGTATTTGTTATTTGATTTAATTTCCTAGGAACATGGATGTACGTAATGTAATCAAAGTAACGTTCTAAGAGACGCATGCTAAGGAAACGTCGGTGTAAAGTGGGATCATAAACGTGGTAAACTCCATTTAACTGGGACACAACCAACTGAGCATCTAAGTAGACCCAAAGGTGAGAAATTCCATGCGACAAAGAGTCACAAAGCAACTCTATCACTACGCTGTACTCGTCAACATTGTTTGTGGCGTCACCTAGACAAATACCTCTGGAAGATAACAACTCGCCTTGAGGCATAAAAATCACCCAAGCTCTAGAAGCAAGCCTTCGAGTGTGTTGGCTTCCTTTGCCACGAACCCAAATAACAACTCTGATTCACTTGACATCTACCACAGTGAAAAAGATGAAATAAATAACGACACGTCCATAAAACAAAAAAGACAAAAAACTATATAAGAACTATACATATGTACAAGAAGTCACCTAGGCGACCAACCTAAGAGTAATACTTCTTGAGGTAGAGTCCATTTCTAGGCTTTGCCAAGGCATTTACCTCAAAGTCAACCAGACAATAAATGCCCTTCTTTAAGACCTCTTTCACAATGGAAGGTCTGAACCACATGGGTTTGAACTTGCCTGCCCCCATGGGATCCCTATCTTGGTCATAGACCAGGACAAGATCACATTCAGAGAAAATCCGAGGATGAACAGACCGATCATACTGACACTTGACTCATTGCTTGTGAGCCTCATTGGCCAAGGCTACATCACGACATTGCTCATCAAGCTGTTTGAGATATAATAGACGTTCCTCAAGCGGTGAAGTGTCTGGCAGTAACTCTACTGCTAAGTTTAAAGACAAGATCTGACACTCAATAGGCAAGACTGCTTCTAGCCCATATACGAGTTGAAAAGGGGAGAACCCGGTGGCAGTATTTACAGACGTTTGGTAGGCCCATAACGTCGATTACAACATCAAATGCCAGTTTGACTTGGCAAAATTTATCGTTCGCTGAAGAATAGTCTTGAGGGACTTATTCACATCTTCCACCCGATCATTCACTTGTGGGTAGTAGGGGGATGAATGTTCTTGCCTCAAACCAAGATTTGATGTTAACTCAGACATCATTTTGTTCTGGAAGTGACTGCCATGGTCAGTGACAATGAAGAGAGCCATAGTTTCACCATCATTGTTAAACGTTGGCATAACCTCGACCCACTTTGTGAAGTAGTCTACCACTACGATGATATAACGATGCCCCTTGGATGAATCCGAGTGACATGTAGTAAAATCAATCCCCCACTTAGTGAAAGGACCAACAACGATGATGAGAAACATGGGAGCAGGATGTGCTCTCATATTCCGAGAGAAGATCCGACAAAAGTGGCACTTCTTGACCAAATCAATGCAATACTTGATTAACATAGGCATAAATTAACTGGCTCGTAGAATCTTTTGGGCTTTTGCCAACCCAGAAAAATGACCACTACATGCTCCAGTGTGGCAGTCGTTAAGAACGAGTTATGCTTCCTTGTGTATAGGGCACCGACGATGAATGCAATCTACGCCTTGATGATACAAAGTGTCATCGAGTATGAGATAGTTTCGTGCCTGATGGCGAATTCGTCGACGCTCGTCGCGAGAAGAAGAAACAAGGCACTTCAAAGTCTGGAGATAGTCTAGTATATCTCCATCTTAGGGGTCTAAAGATGTGATCAGAAAAATATCTCCTTTGATACGCAATTATTCGGGTGTAACATCACTTGATTCGACTGGAAGTTTCGAAATAAGTTTCGCAAAGACCAACGACTTTTTGGATTTTGCGGAAACAAAATCCAAGTCAAATTCATGGAGGATTACAATCCATCTACTGATCTTTCTGCCAATGAACTGTCATGTCAACAAATATTGAAATGGATTCACAATGACAATGACGGTGGTCTTGCAAAGCAAAATATAATGACAGAATCAATGGAAAGCATGCACTGTTGGCAACGCAATATTCTCAACATGGGAATAGTTGAGTTCCGTCCCAACCAGGCCTCGATTTAGGCAATAAATAACATGCTCCTCGAGTAGATCGTCCTCTTGAACCGAGACCATGTCGATGGTCGACTCTGCAACAACTAAGTACAATAAGAAATCTTTGTTATAATCGGTAGGCCGGAGTAGAGGGGCAAACATAAGGGCACATTTCAATGCTTCAAAAGAGCGTTGAGCGGCTTTGTCCCAACAAAAAGGGACTCCCTTTTTCAATAAACGCATGAACCCTTTAGTGATCTCGACGTAGTTTGCGACAAAATGCCAAAGAAAGTTCACTTTCCTCTGTAAGCTCTGAAGCTAGGGTATTATGCACAGGGGAGGCAACTGAACTATCGCCTCAACCTTAAGAGGATCAACCATGACCCCTATTGTCAAAAATATGAAACCTAAGAGACGACATGACATCACGCAGAAACTGTGCTTGTTAGGATTCAAGTGAATCCGATAATAGTGACATCGTTTGAAGATTTGTCGGAGGTGTGTGGGATGATCAGATCTCTTGTGGGAGCATGATGCTAGATCATCAAGATACGCCTCGACTATATGTCTAAGGTCATGGAAAGAAAAAAGACATGACCCGCTGAAAAGTGGCTCCAACATTCTTCAGGCCAAAAGGCATCTTAAGATAAGCAAATGTGCCCCAAGGACAGATAAAAGTTGTTTTGCGCTGGTCTTCGGTTTTGATCTGAATCCAGTTATATCCCAAAAAACCATCCATGAATGAAAATACCTCACAGCCTGCGCATTCATTAATGATCTAATTGATGAATGGGGTAGGAAAATTATCTTTTAGATAGGCCTTGTTCAAGTCAGGGAAGTCCATGCACACGCGAATCGTACCTTGTTTTTTGTTAACCAGAACGAGATTTGACACCCATTGCGTCAACTGTACGGTGTAGATAAAACCGACTTTAAGAAATTTCTCTACTTCAGCTTTAATAGTTTCCGCTTTCCGACGATTCACCGGATGAAGCTTCTATCAGACCGACTTGGTTTCAGGATAAGTCATTATCTCATGTTCGACGATTCTTGGATCAATGCTTGGAATTTCCTCGAAAGACCAGGAAAAAACGTTGCGGAATTCCTTAAATAAGTCTGTATAAATTTGAATCTCTTCAGGGGAGCAGTCCACTCCGATGAAGACATTATCCATGACACGAGGGGTTCTGGAGATATCTATAGGTATTGTTTTAGCGATACTCGCCATATTACCCTCGACGTAAACTTTGTTTGTAGCCAGAGGATTAATAGGACAATACCTATCTCCAGTCATAGTCAAAACAAATTCACCTACCTCTATTCTTCTTAACTCCTGGAGGAAGTAAGATCTGTGATGGAGATCATCCCAGGGTCCATTTGGAACATTCAATGCCTCAAGAATCACCTCATCTGAGGGCAAGACTAAGTCTAAAGAATTTGTAGTGGTAAGGGAACCTTGAGCCCAAATAGGTTGGAGAACTGGATCTAACTCCTGTGTGGGAGTCGGATCGGGGTTGACCGAAGCTTGCTGGACAATGCTGTATGTAAATTCTGCCGTAGACGAGGGCATGGCCATGAAAAAATTCCCTATCCCTTCCATCGAGGCCATTGGGGAAGGAAGATTCCACAGATTGTGAAAGTAAGTAGTTTAGAACGACGACATTTTAAATATTTCAGCCCATTGGTTGGTCGGGGGCAGCCGATATAAACTTGACATTGCTAGAAGGAGGTGGATAATTGAAAGTACCCATCAATGATGGAAACAAACCAACCCCTACGTTGATAGTTCTGGGCTGAGGGTTATCAATCATCGGGACCGTGGATGCCCCCGATGAAGGGTCAGGACGGGAGAAGGAAAACTGTTCAATGGTCACGATTCAACCCTCATGTGGAAACAACAAGACCCGAAAAACCGTGGCAACCAATGCATGAATTGCATAGGTCCAACTCCCTCCTAACAGAAGTTTGTAGTCGAGAGGCGCATCGACCACTTCAACTTTGACACACATAGTTTTCCCTCCTAACTGCATGAGGAAAGAATGAATGATTCCATGTGGTCGGAATGAATGATCGTCAAAAGAAGTAAGGAAAGTAGGCGATGGAGACAAAACGGGTTGGCCAATGGCCTTCCAACACGCCAACGACATCATGCAAGTTGAGGCACCCTCATAAACTACCGTACGAAAGATATTCCGAGTAAAATATTTCGTGGTGTGAGCCACTACTATCTGAAACACAACGTGGTAAGGCATACGAGGTTTCAAGTCAGTTGGATCGAGAATGATCACTCCTAGATTACAAGTCTTTGCAGATCCCAAGGTTGACAACAAAGCCTTTCTCTTCAAAGGGAAGCTCTGGAGGACCTCCAAAGAAGACATAGCGCAAAGGGTTTGTGCCAAATCTTCCACCATAGAGTAGTTCTAGGCAGCCCTCACATTCAGATTATGAAAATCTTTCTTGAACACCCATTTCGGGATGTGTGTCATTGTTTCTCCATTGTCTTCTCGATCTGGAGAGGAACTGGTGGGTTTGTGGCTTCTTTACCCTTCTCAACAGATTCCGACATTCCGTAATCTTGGGTCCTGGTCGCTATATGAGCATTACCTTTTACCATATAAACATTCACGACCAAGGTATTACCAAAAGACACGGGGGGTCCCTGACTGCCCCCATTCGCGCTCAAAGAATCTGAGGCTTGAGCCATGTTTTTCCAATGTGGAAATGGGTTCGTCAACACAATAGGATGTTGCTACGCCAATAGCTTTTGAGCCTCCGCAAGTCGAGGGAACAGGTGAGTTGGGTGGTCTTTTGTGCAAAGGTTACATAGATGCTTCGACTTTCTCTTCTCTATGTTTCCCCCGCCAACATTGTTATTAGGATTCTTATCCCATTTACCCTTCTTGTTTCATTGTTTTTTCTTTCCTTCAGGTTGCTGGTTGGCATTCGGGTTTGTCGACTACACACTGTGTATGTCCGACGTTTGGGTAGGGGGAACAACCGAACCAGAGCTCTGGCTGGCCATTTGTTATAACCCTAAATTGCACCATACATGCTTACCTGGCATCAGGCCATCTCAGATCCCTTATTTGCCAAAGCACTACTGAGCAAATCTTTAAAAAACCTCTTTTATAAGGGCCCACGTGCCCTACTCCACTACTGCATGCATGTACACACTAGCTGACCTAAAACAACCCACATGGACCGACAAAAGCATGAAAAAAGGAAAGTTGCCGACATAACACACAACTCTGGGTGAGTTAACTGAAACTCCCGGCCAGGCATGGATGATGGTTCATCCAAATACCTAGCTTATTCTAGCCTATAAAAGAAGGGCTAGGGGTCCCATTTGGAAGAGGAAAAATATAGCAAAGAAACTCTGCCCATTTATATATTCCCATTGTCCCAACCCTTTAGCCATCCTTGTGCCAAAAGAGATATGAAGCAAAGAAGTTGGAGGATAGTTGAAGAGGATCCCAGGATCAGGTTCGCGGAGCGGTGGCCGGTCTCGACTTTTTGTAAGTTGACTCATTCAAAGTAATAAATAAAATGCTTTTCCCATCCCAACTCATGAGTTATTCATAATTTGTTAAGTACATGTTTGAATCTATAACCTGTTAGTCTATAGGTAAGATGCATGTGTAGTTTTTTCTTGTCTTGTATGCAGTCAGCGTTGGAAAGGAGAACTGGGAACAAGTGAACAAGTGCGACAAGGGATCGACATCAAACGCCTGGAACAAGGTAGGTTGATCTAGCCATGTTTTACTGAAAAGAAATAGGATTTAAGTCTGGGGACGAAGGTAGAAAGTAGATTTTGTCTTGGTCATATCTTCATGCAAAGCATAACCCTATTTACTAGTCCATAAGGAGATTTCCCTCACAACAGAATTGGCGACCGTATTGGGGAAGTCTCTAGGGTTCCTAGATTTTTTTTTTTTTTGGGTAGTTTTTTAGAAAAAAGACTGGTTTTTCTTGCTGGTTTTTTTTAGTTTTTGTAAAGTCTGAGCTAGTAGAGAGTCTAGTTTTCCATACCATATTTCTCTGATTTGCTTGACTGTGTTTTTTCGGGACCCACAAAGGTACATGCGGCCTGGATAAGGTCTGCACACGTGTACCTGCGCCCTACTCTCTTACAGCCTGCGTGTGAACGCTAGTTGAAGAAGTAGCAATAGCGTGTAGAGCCCAGAGAATTTTTGAGGCAGTCATCCTCTTCCCTATCAGAATCAGACATTCTCAGGGGTTTTCTGGAATTCTTTCTGAGTCTTGGTTGTTTGCAGTCTTATCTCAGATTGTTTTGCTTTATGTTTTTTTCCTTTCTTGGTTTGCTTTTTTCTGTTAAAAAGAGTGTCCAAGCCTTCAGGAGATCCTGGTTATCAATATCAGTGGTCTCTTCTGGGTCTGGGTTGTCTGTTTTTGTTTTTTCTCAGAGTTTAGATATACACGCGACCTGTACAAGGTCAACCCACGTGTACATGCCCTCTGGCTCTATACAACTCACGTTTGCACGCTTGTTGTTGGGTTATCAGTAGCGTGCTTGGGCATGATAGTTTTTGTTGGGGGTAAGGCAATCATCCTTTCCCTTGGTGAGAGTTATACCTCTCAGGTATTTGAATCTTTGTCTTAGCAGTCAGTAGCTTAGGATTAATCTTAGCCTTATCTTGCTTTTTCTCATTTTAAAAAGCTGTCATCAAAAGGAATTTTTTAAGGGTTTTTAGACAAGTGTGAGAGTCATTTTTTAAAGTTGTTAGTGTGTGATTTGTTGAAGTGATTCTTTGAGATCTCCGATTAGGCCATAATTGTTTTTCTTGGTTTTTACTTGTTGGTATTTTTCCGTTTCGCTTTATCAGCATTTAAATAAAAAACAAAATCTCTTTCATTTTCTTGTTTGGGTGAAGAGTGTGTTTCCGCATTATTAGCCAGGGAAAAGTCGTTTATTTCATAAGTTTTTGCAGTTTACTTAGATCATAAGTAGCTTGTATTCAAGTGAAATTTCTTTTGAGTTTGCTGTCCAAAATCTTAGAATTTTTTTTATTTTTTTATATATATATATATTTTGAAAAGTTGTTGAAATTTTACATTAAGTAAAAGTTTTTTGTTTCCAACTTTTTTATTCATTTTTGCTTTCATCTTTTACACATCATCAGTTTCACCTTCATACCCCTTGACATAATACAAAGCCATAAAATTAACGCTAAATCTAAAATTTATTAGACTTTTATGTTTGTAGGGTTAACCAACTAGTTTAGGATTAGGGCCTTGGATTAGGGTGGAGAGGAAACTCTTCAAGGCCATTTAAAATCAAACATTGGAGTCTGAGTTAGGGAGTCTCTAAGTCCAATATCGTGAAAGTTATCCGGGACCCCCCTTTAACATAGGGGATAAACACGAGGTCACGTGCGGAAAGGTAGTGGATATAACCCCTCCAAAGCTGGACCAATCATAGTGGAGAACACATCTAGAGGGCTTGTTTTGGGATTCCATCGATTGCATTTGCCATGGGGCTTCATGGGTCTCAAATCCATTCAAGGTCCTCATTTGTCCTCCGAACCACTTGCTTTCGATACCCTTGATAGGTTTCAGGCTCGATACCCTGCTCATTGTGGTCTACCCGACTTTCGACTGTACCCGCTTGGTGACTGTTCGCGCGCTGGCAACCTAGTTGCCTATCTTTTAGGGACATACACATGTGACTGCGGGGGTATACCACAGTACCTAGGATGGACATCAGGCCACGCTTTGTAGAGTATACCCGGAGGGTGCTTCCGTGTTCGAGTTGCACTTGCACTGGTAAGTTGCTCTAGTGTTGGTTGTTGTAACTGTTCTTCGAATTAATTTAGTGTTTTCCTGTCTTATCTTTTATGGAATTTTTTAGTGTGTGTTACTTTTGAACGTTTAGACTACCCTAGAGTGTCTTTGATCTTCTCACACAGTGTAGGATCACGATCTCCGCTGGTCCCCCGAAGGCTTCTTGGCCTGCCGCTGGTTACGCTGGAGCCACCCCTGCCACCATTAAGGCGAAAGCTAGACCAACAAGGGTCTTTTGAAGCGACCGGGTTACAAGCAATTGTGCCCGACCAACACCCGGAGGAATCGACCATTTTGGACCTTGAAGCAAATGCTCTTGGTCCGGTTGAAACCCCAACCACTGATTTTTTGGCACCTTTCATCGTACCAATTCAATTTTACGAGCGCCAGACAGTGTTGTACACAACAATGGAAACAAATGCTATTACTCCTTCTGGGAATTCTTCAATTCCCACTACGGTTGTCACCACAGGAGAGTTTTCCCCTCCTAACCCACCATCACTGATCCGAGCCACCATGGTATCGATCACTTCTACATCGCACAGTGGTCCGATCCTATCTTTGGTGGCGGCCACAACCCCTTTCACACCAAGTGCGACAGGCCCTCCGTTCTCATACGGGATGCCTAGTTCGGGTACAAGTCCTGTACTTTCCTACTCCACTTTATAGACTTCAGCTCTGGGGGCAGGGAGCTCTAGCGCTCCTCTACAAGGTCACATGGGGGTCACTCTTGCTCCTTTTAACACTTTCCCTTACGGAGGAGGTCATATTCCTCCTTCGTCCCCTTCACTCCGTGGCTCGCATCAACAATCCGCCGGGCAAGCTACATACCATAGTTTATTTGGAGCGGGGAGTCAAGGACCACCTTCACATAATATGCCGGTAGGTTCGACACCGTTTTCTATGGCCGAAACGTTTGGTAACAATGCCTTCTTGTCAGTCGCCTTCCTGACTGGGGGCAATCTCAATTTTGGACAATCTACTCCTATGCAGGGTATTATTCCTACACAGGGGGCAAACCTAGGAACTTCTTCCACAGTAGGGCCTTGGAATTCTTGGCAGGGATCCATTCCCTCGTCCGAAATGCCGATCTGGGGTAATTCTTTCCATAATCAATGGAACCCTGGACAAACTACTATGCCCATCCCCACGGGACCGACATGGGGCAACCCTTCCCAAAGTCCTTCGAATACAATGCATGTCCAACCATCTATGTCCTATTTAGGAAGTTAGACGATGATGTCTCCACATATGCAAAATCCATATGCTGGCCAGGACCATGGTTTCTACTAGAATCTGGGCCAACAACCAAACTTTTCTTGGCAACCTGGTGCTAGTCAAACTCCAGGCCCCTTTTTCCCAGGTTATCACCAACAACCCAAACTACCCTTCTTGGCGACTTTGCACTTGCCATATTTGACAAGGTTGTTGAATGACCCTATTTGTCATGATACGCGTTGGCCTCCTATGCCGACAAAGTTGCCTTCGGACATTCCAAAGTTCGAAGCCAAGCCTAACAAAGATCCAGGAGATCATGTGACTACCTTCCATATTTGGTGCTCATCTAACTCATTGAAAGATGACTCCGTACAGTTGCGATTGTTTCAACGTACTCTCATTGGGAGTGCTGCGAAATGGTACATTGAGCTCGATCGCTCAAGATACTCTTCCTTCGGCGAGCTGGCAATGGATTTCCTAAACCATTTTCAGTTACCTGTGAGATATGACGCTGACACAGAGCTGCTGGGGAATTTCAAATAGACGATAGCGGACCATATCTCTGATCACATCCAAGAATGGAGACGCCAGAAGAGTCTAATTAAGGTTCCAGTCCCACCAACATTCCTGCTTGAGTGGTTCCTTAAGTCTTTGGTCCCGTAGTTATCCAAAGACATCGCAACGTCGGGAGTATTCTCCGAAGAAGACACCATCATGAGAGCTCAACAATTTGAGTTCATATATTCTCAGTCCGGTTTATTATACAACATCTTGCCAGATGCACCACACTCAATACTGGATAAAACTAGATAGAGAGTTGGACCACATGCCGATGGTATTATTGGTTCATCACAAACAAAGCCCGTTGAGTAATTGACGAAGCAGTTGCAACAGTTATCTATAAAACACACATTGGCCAGCCAAACTACTACTTTGGCTGCTCCCCCTACCAAAACGTCGAAAGTACACACAGTGCAATCAACTAACCAAAAGGCCACCTGGCAGCCTGAAGGAAAGAAAAAGCAACAAAAGAAGGGTAAGGGGGATAAAAAACCTACCGATAATGCTGGTGGGGACAACACTGAAAAATGGAAGGTGAGGTATCCATGCAACTTGTGCGCGGAAGACCACCCGACCCATCTATGTCCTTGGCTTACAGAAGCCCAAAAGTTTGTGACGCAGGAACAATAGGCTGTGTTGACCAATCCATTTCAACATGGGCAAAATCTAACCCAAGCCTCTGCGAGCACGGAAGGGGGCAACCAAGACCTCTCTCCGCCTACGAACAACCCCGCATTCGTGAACGTATATATGGTGAGGGGTGATGCTTTTATATCGACCAGATCACATGACTATAGTAATCCCAACACTTCTGAGAAGGGTAAAGAAGCTGAAATCCCATCTCTTCCTCTACAGATTGAGAAGACGTTGGGCGAAACAATGACACACATTCCCAAAGGTGCATTTAAAAAAGATTCTCATAACCCAAATGCAAGGGCTTCCCAAAAATACTCTGTGGTGGAGGATTTATCACAAACCCCTTGTGCAATGTCCGCTTTGGAGGTCCTCCAAAGCTGCCCTTCCCATAGGAAAGCCTTGTTAACTGCTTTAGGATCTACCGAGACTTGTAATATGGGTACAATCATGCTAGATACAACCGACTTAAAACCTCGTCTACCTTACCACATAGCGTTTCAAATAGTAGTGGCTTATCCCATGAAAAATTTTACTCGGAATATCTTCCGCATGGTGGTTGATGAGGGCGCCTCAACATGCGTTATGTCATTGGCATGTTGGAAGGCTGTTGGCCAGCCCGTTTTGTCTCCGTCACCTACTCTCCTCACCGCTTTCGACGGTCGTTCATTCCGACCACATGGTATTGTTCCTTCTTTCCCCGTGCAGTTAGGAGGGAAGCCCGTGTGTGTTGAAGTAGAGGTAGTCGATGCTCCCCTCGACTATAACCTCTTGTTAGGAAGGAGTTGGACTTATGCCATGCAAGCTGTGGTTGGTACAGTTTTCTGGGTCTTGTTATTTCCACACAAGGGCCAGATAGTGACCATCGATCAATTGTCCTTCTCCAGACTTGACCCTACTTTGGGGGCATCCACAGTCCCGATGATTGATAATCCTCAACCAGGGGTTGTCAACGTAGGGGTTGGTTTTTGCCCATCTTTGATGGGTACCTTCGATTACCCACCCCCTCAAGGCTATATCAAGTTTATATCCAATCACCATAAGGTTGAGATTTTTCAAGTTTCGTCGTTCCGCACGACTTACTTCGATGATCTGTGGATACTTCCTTCCCTGTCGGCCATGATGGATGGGACAGGGCACCCGGGCATGTCCATGCCCTTGTCTGCAGTTGAAGTAGCGTACTCTTTAGTCCAAAAAACTTCAGCCAACACTGATCCAACTTCTGCACAGGAGTTCGATCCACTTCTAGAGCCTATTTGGGCTCAGGGTTCTCCCACTCACACCGATTCATTAAACTTAGTCTTTCCCTTTGATGAAGCAATAATTGAAGCAATGACTAGTCTGGATAAACCCTGGGAATATCTTCATCATAGATCATATTTCCTCCCAGAGTTAAGCCGAATTGAAGCAGGAGAATTCACCATGACTATGACGGGAGATCAGTCTTGTCCTATTAATCCCTTAGCTACACACGAGGTTTATGCCGAGGGTAATATGGCAACTATCTTTGAAACCTTACCGATCAATATATCCCGAAACCCTGGCATCGTGGAGAATGTCTTTGTTGGAGCTGACTGCTCCCCCGAAGAGATTCAAATCTACACTGATCTTTTTAAAGAATTCCACGACGTTTTTGCCTGGTCTTATGAGGAAATGCCAGGTATCGATCCAAAAATAGTTGAACATGAAATCACAATGTATCCTGATGCCAGGCCGGTTCGGCAGAAGCTTCATCTAGTTAATCCTAAGAAAACAACAACCATTAAGGTTGAGGTTGAGAAATTGCTGAAAGCCAGGTTTATCTATCCTATTCATTTGACCCAATGGGTGTCAAACCCCGTGCCGGTGAATAAAAAACAAGGCACGATTCGTGTATGTACCGATTTCTATGATTTGAACAAGGCATGTCCCAAAGATAATTTCCCCACACCTTTCATTGACCAGCTCATTGATGAATGTGCGGGTTGCAAAGCCTTTTCTTTCATGGACAGTTTTTCAGGATATAATCAAATCCAAATCAAACTCGAGGACCAATACAAAACGACATTCATCTGTCCATGGGGTACTTTCGCATATCGTAAAATGACTTTTGGTCTAAAAAATGCTGGAGCCACCTTTCAGTGGGTCATGTCTTTTGCTTTCCATGACCTCAAGCATATAGTCGAGGCCTATCTAGATGATTTAGCATCGCGATATTGCACGAGAACGGATCATCCCACACGCCTCTGACTTATGTTCGAATGTTGTCGCTACTTTCAGATTTGCTTGACTCCAAACAATTGAAGCTTCTGCATAATGTCAGGACGATTGTTAGGTTTCATAGTGTCAATAAGAAGGATCATGGTCAATCCTCTCAAGGTTGAGGAAATAATTCAGTTTCCCCCCCACGCACAATCCTTCAACTTCAGAGTCTACAAGGTAAGGCGAACTTTTTACGACGCTTCATCGCCAACTATGCCGAGATCACCAAGGGATTTATGCGCTTACTGAAGAAAGATGTTCCCTTTTACTGGGATGATGTGGCTCAACGCTCTTTCAACGCATTGAAACATGCCGTCACAACTGCCCCTCTTCTCCGACCACCTGACAATAACAAAGATTTCTTATTATATCTGGCTGCAGCAGAATCAACTGTTGGCATGGTTTTAGTTCAGGAAGATGACTTGTTCTTAGAATATGTGATCTATTACTTGAGCCAAGGCCTCGTAGGACCAGAAATCAATTATTCTCACATCGAAAAACTTGTGTTGGCGACAGTTCATGCTGTTCAACAGTCCTGCCATTATGTTCTGTTTCTCAAGACCATCGTCATTGCTGTTGTGAATCCATTCCAGTACATGTTGACACGACATGTAATAGGCGGGAAAATCAGTAGATGGATAGTCATCCTCCAGGAGTTTGACTTAGACTTCGTTTCAACAAAGTCTAAAAAGTCACTGGTCTTCACAGAACTTATTTCGAAACTTCCAGTTGAGTCAGGTGATGTTGTGCCTGAAGAATCGTCTATCTGGGGAGATATGTTTTTGATAACATCTTCGGATCCTTGGTACAAAGATATACTTATCTATCTCCAGACTTTGAAGTGCCCCACCTCTGCTTCCCATGATGAGCGTCGACGTATACGCCATCAGGCTAAGAATTATCTCATAATCGAAGATACATTGTATCAGAGAGGTGTAGACTGCATCCTACGCCGATGTCTCAGTCATGAGGAAGCAGTTATCGTGCTTAACAATTGCCATACCGGAGCTTGTGGAGGTCATTTTTCTGGGTTGGCAACAACCCAAAAGATTCTACGAGCAGGTTACTTCTAGCCAACACTTATCAAAGATTGTATTGAATCGGTCAAGAAGTGCCATTCGTGCCAAATCTTCTCTCGGAAGATGAGGGCACATCCCGCTCCCATGTTTCCTGTCATCACAATTGGTCCCTTCACCAAGTGGGGGATTGATTACACTACTTGCAACCCTCCTTTAGCAAGGGTGCACCGCTATATCATCGTAGTTGTAGACTACTTCACAAAGTGGTTTGAAGATATGCCAATGTTTAAAGATGATGGAGAGACTACAACTGTCTTTTTATTCAATCAAATAATAGCAAGGTTCGACGTCCCGAAGGAGATTGTCACTGACCATGGCAGTCACTTTTAGAACCAAATGATGACCGAGTTAACATCAAAGCTTGGGTTATGGCAGGAACATTCATCACCCTACTACCCCCAAGCAAATGGGAAGGTGAAAGCTGTAAACAAAACTCTTAAGACCATTCTGCAATGAACTATCAACTCAGCCATGTCAGATTGGCCTTTGATGTTCTACTCAGACTTATGGGCTTACCAAACATCTATTAAGATTGCAACCAGTTTCTCACCTTTTCAACTCATTTATGGGCTGGAGGCAGTCTTGCCCATCGAATGGCAGATTCCGTCTCTAAAGTTGGCAGTACAATTATTGCTAGACACTTCTCCACTTGAAGAACGATTAGTATACCTTGAGCATAATCGTGATGTGGCCTTGGCCAATGAGGCTCACAAACATAGGGTCAAGTGTCAATATGATAGGTCCGTTCATCCTCAAATTTTCTCGGAAGGCGGCCTCGTCCTGGTCTATGACCAAGATAAGGACCCCCTGGGGGCAGGAAAATTCAAACCCATGTGGTTCAGACCGTTCATCATAAAAGAGGTTTTAAAAAAGGGTGCTTATCATCTGGTTGATTTTGAAGGGAATGCTTTGGTGGAGCCTAGAAATGGGCTCTACCTCAAGAAGTATTACTCATAGGCAGGTCACTGTGGGTAACTTTTTGTAACATATGTATAGTCTTTGTACTATTACTTTTTAGTTTCTTTTAGTATCATGGACGTGTTGTTGATACTATCTTTCGTCACTGTGGCAGATGTTAAATGATTCCGTGGTGTTCGTTGGGTATGCAGACGATGCTAGTAGGCACACTCAGAGGCTTGCCTCCGCAGCTTGGGTAATCTTTACACCTCAAGGCCAGTTATTATCTTCCAGAGGGATATGCTTAGGTGACACCACAAATAATGTTGTTGAGTATAGTGCAGTTATTGAGTTGCTTCGTGACGCTTTGTCATTGGGTATCTCTCATCTCCGGGTCTATCTCGATGCTCAACTGGTTGTGTCTCAGTTAAACAGATTGTACCGGGTTCATGATCCAACTTTACACCGATGATTCTTTAGGGTACATCTCTTAGAATGAAACTTTGATTATATTACATGTTTTCATGTTCCTAGGAGATTAAACCAAGTTATAGATACTCTAGCTAATCAAATTTTAGATTGGCATCTTGAATACATATGAAAGAACATTAACATAAGCATGTAAATACTTTTTTGCACACATGATCCATAAGACACAAAATACCAAATAACCATATATAATATCATAAAGTAACCAGAGTACATAGATGGAAGAAAGTGCCTAAAAAATAGGACCGATAACGAGTCACAGGGCTTATGCCCTCAAAAAATATATACAAGTAGTGCTCATGGCACGTCAAAATGTCTACCTAAAGTCAGGGCCTGTGGGCCCTGTTATACTGGTCCACAACATTGGCTAAGCGTCGAAAGAACCAGACCCACGTTCGTGGTGCCCCCACTACATGAGGCTGCATAGATGGTGGCAGGTCCTCAATCTCTTCTATCGGGACTGTGCGAGTGAGTGCAGTAAAGTTACGCTCAACCTGTCTCAATACCCTCTCAGCCTCCCAATCTTGAAGATCTCCTGCTACTGCTGGTCCCCCTACGGCGGCAGGTGCGGCCCCTGGCTGAGGACAACACCTGTTCCTCGCTTAGTCAATAGGTCACACTGGTCCCACATCTGCACACAATGAAACACAGATCCATCAAATACTCTGGCATAGCAAAAAAAATGATATATATAACAAAACAACATAAAAATTACATATACAACAAAAAAAATACAAAGGTGGAGACTTACCCATCTCCCCTCGCTCCTCACCAGGAGGTACTGGTATCTTTGGGTCTCTCAAAAAATCAATCCCGACATAGGGGTAGTCCTCTATAACCGGGATCTGTCGTGACAACCATGCAAAAAAGTCATCATCAAAAGACTCATTGGTCCTTCCACCACCCTATCGCGGCAATAGTACTTCCCATCTACACATATCAGGAAGAGAGGCCTGATGTCCTCGTACCACTACTCGAGGACTGAAGCTCAGAACTCTCTCAAAAAAGAACAAACACAGAATGGTCCCGAACCCGAAGTTCCTATGTGTCCGAAGATGACAATCTGTCAATTGCCTCTTCATGCACTCAAGCAAAGTGATACTCCAATCAAAAACTTGTGCATTTAAGCACTGGACTGCACAGTTCATCTGTGCGTGGGACGCCTGATGTAGAGCCGTGGAACTAGTAATTCGCCCAATAAGCAATACTATTGCCTGTAGCGATAGGTTAGTGATCTTGCTTATAGGCACCTATGTGCTCGCGCGGTCCGTATCAGCTGCACAATATAGACCTATCACTTCTGCTATGTTATGCGGCCCCACAGGAAAAGTCTGGAAATTGACTGGTTCCCCTCTCCTAGAGAGGCCTGTCAAAAAGTAAATGTCCTTGACCGTGGGTACCAGTGACTGCCCCTCTAACATGAATGCCTCTGCATCCGGATGCTAGTAGTCAACCAAGGCATTCCGTAGCCTAGGTTGTGCTCGCATGAAAGGACATAGAAAAAACTTGAGTAACCCACACTGCATCAATGTCGCCACAACATTGGGGTCTTCTTCGACCAACTCATTCACCTCTTCATTCTCTCTTTCTCTCCAATGGACATACATCCTGCAAAACAAAAAGGTTCAGGAGAGTTAAACCATTGCTTTTTGTGCCTTTTTCATTCCATACGGGGGCCCACACGTGCTGTAATGGTGGCAGTCGCGTGTACATGCGTGCAGAGTTTACTCTGCCCGAATGTACACGCGGCCTGTCCTGAGACAACCCGCGTGGACCTAGGGATGACTTTTTAAAGGTCGAAGCCCCCCTAAAAATTGAAACCCAATGCATAAATAAAGACATAAAATGCAAGGTAAGGGAGTTTGTACTTACTTGGTCCAGACAGAAGTTCGTTTCGTCCACTGTAGCTCCCAGAATCACCACTTTAATCAAAGGGGGTCTTTTGTCTCTAGAGTCAATTTCCAAATCAACAATAGTGATAATGAGCTGGTAGCTTCTATTTATAGACTTTTTGGCCTCTTTTTGTCATTTTTTGGCCTCCCTTATCATTTTCTTTATACCAAAAAACATTTAGAGTGATTCAAGAGTTGCATAGAAGGGATTTGATCGGGTATTGGGACAATTTTTTTTTGAGTTTTGAGTATTTTTTGACGGTCCGTGGAATTTTTTTTCGACCATCAACTGGAACATATAGGTTAGGTTTCTACCCTGATTTTTGTATCTCGTTGTCTTTTTCCTTTGCCATAGGATCGATCCCATTAGGTTGTGACACATAACCATCATCTCTACTTTATAAGTGTCGCAACTTGGTGGTAGAGCTTACCGGAACATGGATTCCCTAGGTAGATCCTGGTTGCATTATGGTATTCATGCTGTCCCTAAAACACTGTAGGCTCAGGAGTCATTGTAGTTTTTCCTGAATACGATTTTTGAGCCTCATTTTCATGATTCTTCTTTGCTCTTGACCTCACCCTCAGGATTCCCCAAAAATAACGGGTCTTCTTTTAAGCCCTTTTCAGACCCTCTAAATATGAAAAGATTGTCGAGCGATCTTGTGGCCTTTCACGCTCGTTAAACTGAAATTTGAAGTCATGTCTGTCCGACGAAAGTTTACCCCTTTTCGGTCCGGACGGTCAACTGTACGAACAAAGGTATACTTTATGGAACTTCAACTCTATAGAAGAGTACTCTCAGGTATAATTTTATCCCTTTTTCGGGCCCGAGGGACTAAACTTACGAAGAAGGAACCCCCACAGAGTCCATAGTTAAGCTCTTTTCAGACTCCCTAAAAATTGAAAAGATCGCCGAGTGACCTTATTCTTTCACACTCATTAAACTGGTCCAGAAGAATATTCCTGACGGAGTCCATAGTTAAGATTTTTTCAGACTCGTTAAAAATGAAAAAATGGCCGAGTGATCTTGTCCTTGTCACACTCGTTAAAATGGTTTTGAATAGACGTCTTGTCGGTGCTAGTTTCCCCCTTTTTCGAACCGACTAGACTATCTTCGAAAAAGGTACCCTAATGGAGTCTCCTTTTATGTTTATTTAGACTCTCTAAATATGAAAAACCACCGAGCTTACCTTCTCTAGGATCGTTAAACTTACATTGAAGGACGTTACCATTGTGTGTTTTGTTAATCGCGTTTGCACACCTTATATGCCAGCCTTGTAACAGTTTGCTTTTGCGTCTTAACACCCTTGGCCCCGGGAGGATTTTTCCTGAGTATCATTATACTAGAACATCAGTCTTTTCCTTATGCCTTGAACTTGTATGTTTGCAACAATCGTTCCTCCATTGTAACGTAATATTCCTTTATTCTTTTTCCCAAAATTATTGAAAAAGACAAAAAAAATCAAATATACCCCAAAAAAGAGGAAGGGAAAAGTATTTTCTTTATTGGCAGCATAATGAGTCGCCCTTAGATAAAGCACATCTGTTCATTTGTTCATCAAACTATGGGATGTAGTACGACCTTAGGAAGTTGTTCTCGCTATATAGATTTGTGTCCTCCATCGTTTTGTTATTCTTCCAGACATATGGAGAGTTTGCGTTGCCTCTTGCTTCGTAGACTTATGATTAATGCCATACTGCCTGAGTCTCATCATTTGTCGTGCTATTGTCCAAGGGAAGTTTGTCACCAAGCGCGAGTCAACCCCTCTGCAATTTGTCTCTTTCCCTCATACCTGGCCATCCTGAATGTCCAATCAAGTCCTTGTTCGAAATCAATGAAGCCTTCAGTCTGATCATCAAGTCCATGACCGACGAGCCATCGAAGACTTCTGGGTAGTGTAGTCGTACACTCATATTACACTCCTACCTGAGTTTTGAAGATTTTGAAGTAGGTGCTCGAGCTCTGAAGACCTCATCTCCAACCATCAGGCCGTATCAGCTTCTAGAAGATGGATACTCTATATGTATATCTTTTTTATTTCGATATGTAGCTCCGCCGTGTATTGTTCGTGACTACTCTTTATATAGTTATATGACATGGATCTACAGTGTATTTGATTGGTAGCCATGATTCTATTTTATCTGGAGCATGGGTATGCTCGCCTCGGTGAGACATTTTTTATTTTGCAGACGGTGCCTCCCAGTTCCTGATCCTTGGGCTCAATCATTCGACACATCAGTAAATATTGGTAATGTATTTCGGCCATCGGATGCTCTTCTGACCTCACACATTAGGGGGCATCTGTTATAACCCTAAATTGTACCATACATGCTTACCTGGCATCAGGCCATTTCAGATCCCTTCTTTGCTAAAGAACTACTGAGAAACACTTTAAAAAACCTCTTTTATAAGGGCCCACATGCCCTACTCCACTACTGCACGCGTGTACATGCTAGCTGACCTAAAACAACCCGCGTGGACCGAAAAAAACATGAAAAAAGGAAAGTTGCCAATGGAACACAGAACTCTGGGTGAGTTAACAGAAACTCCCGGCCATGCATGGCTGAGGGTTCATCCAAATACCTAGTTTCTTCTAGCCTATAAAAGAAGGGCTAGGGGTCCCATTTGGAAGAGGAAAAATATAGCAAAGAAACGCTGCCCATTTGCATATTCCCATTGTCCCAACCCTTTAGCCATCCTTGTGCCAGAAGAGATATGAAGCAAATAAGTTGAAGGACAGTTGAAGAGGAGCCTAGGACCATGTTCACGGAGCGGTGGTCGGTCTCAACTTTTTGTAAGTTGACTCATTCAAAGTAATAAAGAAAATGATTTTCCCGTCCCAATTCATGAGTTATTCATAATTTGTTAAGTACATGTTTGAATCTCTAACCTGTTAGTCTATAGGTAAGATGCATGTTTAGTTGTTTCTTGTCTTGTATGCAGGTCAACGTTGGAAAGGAGAACTGCGAACAAGTGATCAAGTGCAACAAGGGATCGACATCAAACGCCTGGAACATGGTAGGTTGATCTAGCCATGTTTTGCTGAAAATAAATAAGATTTAAGTCTAGGGACGAAGGTAGAAAGTAGATTTTCTCTTGGTCATATCTGCATGCAAAGCATAACCCTATTTGCTAGTCCATAAGGAGATTTCCCTCACAACACCATTGTCTGTTGTATCGACAATTGTTGCAATTGATTTGACAACAGATCAATGGACTTTCCTTGTGTTGAACCAACTATACCATCGGCATGTAGCCCAAACTTTTGTCTGGCCTTGTCGAGGATGGACCATGACGCATATAGAAAAACATCATAGAGTAAGCTAGACTGAGAGTAAATCAGTTCGAGTTGTTGCGCTCTCATTATCGCCTCCTCCTCTGAAAATACTCTCGAAGTTGCCACATCCTTGTATAAAACTGGTACCAAAGACTTCAGGAACAACTCCAACAAGAAATTCGGTGGGACCTATACCTTAATCAAGCTCTTCTGACGCCGCCATTCTTGGATGTGATCTAAGATATGATTGACCTTAGTTTGCTCAAAGTTGGCCAGCAATTCGGTGCCGGCATTGTATCTCATGGGTAGTTGGAAATGGTTTAGGAAGACCATCACCAAGTCTCTAAAGTAAGAATACCTTGAGAGGTCGAGCTCAATATACCATTTTGCGGCACCCTCGATAAGAATGCGTTGAAACAAGTGCAACTGTACAGAGTTGTCTCACAGTGAGTTTGATGATCACCATATGTGGAAAGTTTTCACGTGATCACCCGGGTCTTCACCAGGCTTGCCTTTATATTTTGGAATATCCGAGGGCAACTTAGTCAACATGGGGGACCAACACGGATCATGACAGATTGGGTCATTAAGCAACCTTGACATGTCTAGCAGATGTAACATTGCCAGAAATGATACTTTGGGTTGGGTATTATGTACAGGAAAAAGGGGACCTAGAGTTTGACGAGGGTCAGGCTACCAAGAAAAGTTGGGTTGCTGGCCAGGGTTCTGGTAGACATCGTGGCCTTGACCAACATAGAAAAATTGTGTTTGTTGGGATATCATCAGTTGACTCCTATAATTGGACGACGTGGGTTGGGCGGGGACTGCTCCCTACATTGTGTTCCAAATATTCTGGAAGGGGATGCCCCTAGTTGATCCGATGGGCATAGGTACTGAGCCTTTCTTAGGGTTCCATTGACCATGGAAGGGGTTTCCCCCGACCGACATCCCTTGCGAGGGAACTGATCCCTTCCAGGATTCCAAAGTCCTTGCCAGGAGAAAACTATTGTACTTTCCTCCTGTGTAGGAATAGTACCTTGCACATGATTATGTTGTCCAAAACGAGGGCTACCCACGACCGAGACGACAACCAAAGTAAAAGAGTTATTACCAAATGCATCGAACAAAGAGAACGACATTGATCCCACCGACTTAGTGTAAAACAAAGGTCTTAAACTGCCTGCTCCAAACAAGTTGTAGTTAGCACTTGGCCCAATGGGTTGCTAGAAAGCACCACCGAGTGAGGGGGATGAAGGAAGTATATGACCTCCATCATAAGGGATAACATTGAAAGGGACTGAAGTGCCCCCAATAGACCCTTGCACGAGAGCGTTTGAGCTGCCTGCCCCCAAACCCATGGTGTGTAAGGTGGAGTAGGTAAAGACAAAGTTTTAATCAAAGCCAGACATCCCATATGAAAATGGAGGGCCCGTCGCACTCTACGTATGTCATAAATAGAGCAGTGGTCACCGCCGATGACGGTATCAGACCATTTCCCGAGGTAGAGGGGGTCGAGACCACTGTGGTCTGGACCGATGAAGGTGGGTTAGGAGGCAACATACCCCCTATGGTAGTACCCAAAATGGGAGTATGAGGACCCCTAGATGAAATAGCAATATTTTCTTCAATAGCTGCTTGTAAGACTGTAACATCTCGCTCTTGCACGCACTGAGAAAACTTATTCTTTGAGGACACTTGCATGCAAGTAATCTGGGTTATTATATCTATTGGTCATTTTGATTATGATATGAGATATTATGGATATGATGATATGATTATTTGGTTGTATTTACATAGACATGTGCTATCGACTGGGTTCTCCTGAGTGTGTAGGACTTTGGACCTCTAGGATGCAGAGGCATTGATGAAACCCCTTGGACTCCGGATCGAATAAGGGAGTGGACTGTTGGGTTTGAATGTTGTTGATGTGACATATGTACATATGATTAGATGTTATGATGATTGATTATTATTGCTGACATGATTTGTTGATGGATGCACGCTGACGATAACTTGTCGACCAGACTCACATGTGGAGTAGAGGGGTCACACATGACAACCAGAGACATTGAGGTAGAGGTGTAGAAACAACCTTGCCACAACCTGCTAGCACTCTCGCCATGGCTCGAACTGTATGTTAATGATTACCTAGTTCGAGAAGACCCACGATGCCGTGAGGGCAGACTGTGACAGTCGCTCATGATGATTCTAAGGGGCACGCAATAAGGCATGGGCCTTATTCCTTAGAGGCCCTTAGTCTCCCACAAGATCACCTGGTAGAGTATTGACTACAGGGGTTTGATGTCTACCAAAGTTAGTCAAGAGGCGAGTGGCACCCTTGGAGCACATAGTGCATCTTGAAGGGCACGTCACGCAAGGAAAATAGAAAGAGGTGAGTGGCACCCTTGGAGCACCTAGTGCGTCCTAAAGGGCTTGTTACAATTTTAACTAGTAAGTGAATAAACCTAGTCGACCTTAAAATAAATGTTGTGATAAGTAAGATTTAAAAAAAAATTTCCCTAATAAAAATTTCGCCCAGCTTAGAGAAATTAAAACCTAGGTCTAAGTAGAACATGTGGTCAATAATAATAATAATAAATAAACACGTAACAAGAAGGGGGGTAAGAAATTCAAAGTAATTTATTAAAGTCAAAATTATAATGGAGGATTAAAATTAAAAAAAGGGAAATGGTTGTTTTATCTACATGTGCTAATTTAATTTTTAGTTAAAAAGAAAAGAGGGTAAATGGTTGTTTTATCTACAATTGCTAAATTAATTTTAATTAAAGAGGAAAAAGGGTAAATGATTGTTTTTTTTTCTAAAGAAAAGGGGAAACTTAAAGAAAAGGGGAAAAATAAAGAAAAAAAAACCTGATTGTCTAATTTAGTAAGGGATCTTACCTTGGTAAATTGCTATTTATGAACTCAACTAGAAATTAAGTAAGGCATAAGTCATTTAAGAAGTGTAAGGGAATTTTGGGACACCGAGGAGCGTTTTTAGGAATGCTCTTAGGTGGATGAGGGAAATAAGAATATTTACTTAATTAATAAAATTGATTTTCTGGTGCAACTAAGGGATGGGAAACATGTGTACATGGGAGGTTTTTCCTAATTAATTAAATGAAAAAGGATTTTAATGAGAATTCGGGAAACTAATTACTTGAAAACTCTATAAAAGAGATGGTGGAGGTGGAGTATGGATCTCATCTTTTGGCGTAACTTTACGCTACTGAAAGTTTACCTTGACTGGACTTTCTCTTGTGGGAGTTGGGATACCCAGCTCATGTAGTGAGTGGTAGCTCGACCTTGCGAGACGAGCTGGGTGCTAGCATTCTCTGGTATTGTGTGCGTGGCCCCTTTGCAACTTGGGGGGCTCAGGGGGAAGAAGAGTACTCCTAGCGTTGGCTGGGAGGTACCAGTGAGGTCATATTGGTTGGCAAGCAGAAGCTAGATGAAGCGTGTATGGGACAACAACTTCGTAGCGTTCGTGTTTGGCTAAGGTACACCTGTTAAAGTTGTTACTGGAAATGAAATTTAATTTACACATGTTGTTTTTCCATGCTCAGTTGACGATTTCATTTCCATGATATTTCTTGCACCTGCTTTCCTACGGTAATTGTAATCCCCTTGCTCCCTGTTTTATGAATTGATTTCCCATGGCGAACCCAACCTCTGATTGCAATGACTTCTCTGCGTTTTTTTTTATTGATTAATACGAAGAAAAATTGAGTTTTTATCCTCTGTCCCTTATCCCTTAAGTTATTAGTCCATGCCTGAGGAGTTGGCCAAGAGCCGAATCGACGGTCGTCACTCCAGTGTTTAAAGACCTATAGATTCAAATGCCCCGCTTTTCTGTGCATGGAAAATAAGTGAAGGATAAATTTATCCAAGCTATCTATCCCTTACTTATCTCTTCTTTGTTCTTTTCTGATTGATCTCCAATCCTTTCACCCTCCTTGTGAATGAGTATCTCTGTGTTTTCTTGATTAGTTATCTCCGCATTTCTTTTGAATGATTACCTTTGCTTTTCCTTGAATGATCAACTCTGCGTTTCTTTGGAATGTTTAAACTTTGCATTTGAATGTTTAACCTTGAATGATTAATATTTGAAGGAATAATCTATGAAGAAATCATTTTTCCCAAATCGTTTTTCCCAATCGTTTTTGCCAAAACTTCACTGCGTTTTATGACTATGTGTCACAACATTTTTGATTGTTTGCATTTCTTTTAATCTTATGTCTGTGTTTTATTTTTAAATGACATGGCTGTGATTTTATATATGGTTGCGTTCTTTTTAATGGGATGTATGTGTTTCTTTAAATAAGTTGTCTGCGTTTTATTTTTTTTAAATGAATGGACAACGATACCATTCCTTTTTAGACAACGATTTAATTATATAGATTATATTAGATAACAATTTTATTATGTGTTTAATAGATAGCCTTCTATTGTTGACAAGAAACTTAATAGACAATGAATTGATGCATTGGATGGACAATGATATCATTCTTTTTGACAACGATTTCATTATATAGATTATATTAGATAACGATTTTATTATGTGTTTAATAGATAGCTTGCTATTGTTGACAACAACTTAATAGACATCGAATTGATTGCATTTGGACAACAACATTGTTTACTGTTGACAATGATTTAATATTATAGATTGCCATATCATGGATAGCGAATTTATTGATTATTCACTGCGTTTTTACCCTTTTGATAGCTATTTATATAGATAGTGATAATGTTATTCCTTGCTAAAAGACAATGTTGTTATAATTACTTGACAACGTTTTATATAAATGTGTGATAGAGATATGAATATAGCGATTTAGTGATAGCGTGAGGATATAATAAATAACATCGACTTCATATATAATAGACCACAAGTTTATATATAAAAGACAACAGTTATATGTTTAAGCAATGATTTTATCGGACGAAGATTTCTTTAGATAGAAATTTTTGGCAGCCACCTAATGTATTCAATAGGCATTGAAATTATTTTGTAGGTGAATGGAAGTAGTGTATTATGGGATCGACAACATGTTGAAAACTGTTGTGTTGACTGGGTTCTCATCCAATATACATATTTAGACAACTAATTGTTTATTTTACAGACAATAATTTTTATAGACAACAATATTATATTTCATATTTTATCTCTACACAACGATATCATACCCTTTTTTCACAACAATGGGATGGTTGACAACGACTTTATAATAGATGTAGTATCATGATTTAATAGACCCCATGCGAATCCTAAATAGACAACGATATTATTTAATAGACAACGTTTGATATGTCTGAGTTTTGATAGGTATTAATGGATAACGATTTTTGGTTATGTATTAATGGATAGTTTTTATGACATGATTTATGGGTAGCGTTTTGTTTTCTGACATGATTTATGGGTAGCGTTTGTTTTCTGACATGATTTATGGATAGCGTTTTGTTTTCTGATATGATTTATGGATAGTGTTTTGTTTTGATATGTATTAATGGACAACGATATTTTATTTATTTCGACAACGATTTTATATATATATATGTCTTATGACTTATGCAAACAATAGATTAATTGTTTCTTTTCGTTATATAGCGATTGTTCATTTATCCATCTTACATATCATTCTTTTGACTTCTGGCACAATAGATTAAATGCTGTGATGGTAATATAATAATGGATTAATTGCTTTGGTAAAAGCTTACGAGATTAATTGCAATGATAATAGTTCACTCCTTTGCACACCGACATAATGATTAACAATTATTGATTTACGGTTTTTTTTGGCGTAATAGTTAATAGCTTGCGCAAGATTAATGGTTGAGGGTTTAATAGTTTATTAGCTGAAATGATTAATAATTTAGCAATTATTTGATTACTGTGCACCTTGTGCCTTAAGTCGAACTGTAAAGGGTGGTTGGTCATAGTTGTTTCACCACACAGGTTGCCTTGTAGGAAACAAGAAATCCTTCGGTCAGTTGCACAATTTAATTTTGAGTGATGTCACCTTGAATCTTGTTGACTTGTT
>ML854478.1:12464-32750 GCA_009831015.1 Picea engelmannii | reverse complement strand
CCTATTTTTAAACTTTGTAAGTTTCAACGAGAAAAATATAATGGGGAGTTATTTGGATACCTATCCCCAAAATCGTAACTTAGACTACAATTTTATTTTGGTGTTCCTCCTATGGAGGTTTAAAAAATGTGTTGTTTATGGTTTCTTTTAGGATGTGAAATTAGGCTGTGAAGTTGTGGTCATGGGCCAACCTCATTGTTTAAAAGTGTTGTGACCAAAAGTTTGACACTAAACAAACGAATCCCTTCTGATCCTCCTAGATTTCTTATGGACGCGAGGAGAAGAACATACTATGATTTCAAGTATCTAGTAAAAATATTTCGAATATGTGGTGATGTTGTTTGCAAGAAGTGAGGGTGAGTGAATATTTTTCAATAAGTTAGTGTGCAAATTTTTAACATGTCGATGTCGCTTGGTCCTTTACAAATCTTGCTTACTTATAACTTACTAAGTTTCACAAACAATCCTTGCAAAAATTGAAAAATCCCTAGCTAATCAGCATGATGGACATGTGAGTCCTTACCCTTGAGCTTTAAACTCCCTAGAATGTTCTCTAGTCTAAAAAAACTTTGAAACTATTCCTATATTGTAGACATGTGGGCATGTATGGGCCCTTACAAATCCTTTAAACTTCCTAGGTGGTTTACTCTAACAATTTGAAACTATCCTAATATTGTGCACATATGGGCATGTGTGGGCCCTTACAAATATTTTATATCATGTTTCAACAAGAAAACTAAGAGGTACTAGCCTCTCCTAAATTGGTTGATTTAGTTGCACAATGAAGCAAACTAAGAGGTATTTGGCCTCTCCTAAAGATTTGTTTTGAGAGGGAGATGGAGATTTATTTGAACAATCTCTTTTTCTAATTTCCAAGGTCACACTAAGGTGCGAGGAAAGAGCATATTCCAATATTGTTAAAATAGTCTCTAGTCCATATTTAGTGTTAAGAATTGAAAAAGAAACAAAATTTCCAATGCTTTTAAGATTCAAATGCTATACTAGGCCATCCATGTGGAAACAAAGGAAGAAAAAGATGCAAAGCTTCTTTTTATCTCCCTAAGTGACTATGTGTAGCTAAGTATCTATGGAAGAATGAATCCAAAGCCTATTTTTTGTGGCTTTTACAAAGTGCATAAAGTAAACCTAAGATACTTGGTGAAAATGGGCTCAATAAGCCTTACATTTTGAAAAAGAATACTTGCGTTTGGCTATACAGTGAGTCAGTTTCACATAGTGCGCTTGTGCATAGTATGTGAGTTTAGACAGTGTGTAAAACTGCGTGGTATGCACGACTATCAGACTTGAACTTGTACGCACATAGAGAAATGGCAGGCCAAAAATTTGAAATAAACTCAACCAAAACCAAACTGAATTGTAGTATCTGAAGAGTAGGCTAGACCAATTTTGGACCCAACAAACACCAAAGAGTGAGAATAACAATTCTAATAGCCTACTTAAGGAGGAATTCAGATTCCAATCCCCAATATGGTCGCCAATCTGTTTGGGGATTTTGATCACAAGGGTGAGAAAAAAGAGACCCATTTGACTGCCTTGGTAAGCCAACAAAGAAACACATAACAATGGTTAGTAGGTTAATGAACCCACAACCTAGAAAGAAAAAAATAAATCAGGATAGGAATAACAAACAATGGAAACTAAACTAAGAAAATATTAACAAAGGATGCATGAAATTGAACACAAAGAGTGGTTACCCAATAGAGATTGATCTTTGAAATTGAGAACACCAAGAGGAGAAATGTGGGATTTATGAATCCCTTGTTTCTCCTAGGAAGGTCTCTTGAATCCCTCAAAGTAGAGTTATTAATCTCCTATTTTTACTTGAAAATGGTGAAGAAATCTATGACAAATATTTCCAAGAGGTGAAAATCTTTCCCTATGATATACTTAACCAAGCTATTCTCAAGAGCAACATAACAATGCAACAAAATTCTTTCATTTTAACATACAATGGCCACCTATTTATAGAAGCATAACAACGTATTTCATAACTTGTTCCAAGTGTGAATGGGAGGCCTTCAGAGGTACATCCCATATTTTCATTCATGCCAAGGTGAGATTTTGGGTTGATCTTGGGGTCTTGTCTTGAATCACTTCACCCTAGAAGTGGTTGAGGCCCGACCAAATTCATAAATGCATCGTTTCCGCATACGCGTAGATTTTTTCATGGAAATTCACGCATGACGTGAAATTGGCATTGTTTTGGCCCACTTGGATGTGCACGCATTGACTTTGTTGGAAGTGCGCACAAATTTTTGGGTCTTGTACATAATTTTGGTCATATTTCTAGACTTGGTTTTGTAAATATTGGAAGTATGTTGTATCTGTGTTGATTGTTTCTTCATCAATTGTCTGTATTGATATGAGCAATTTTTTGGTGATAACACTTGTCCACTCATGGTCTTCCACCATTGGAATGTACCCAATCCAATGATCACGAGAATTCCAGATCAAAATTTTCATATGAGGCTCCTAAGATAGATCTGACGGTCCTCATATCGTCACACCCAATGGTAAAGGGTCACTTGAGATCCTCAATTGCTCGGTTATTAACTGACACCATTCTTCATCAAAGTATATTCCTCGATATGTATTATTTCAAATCCAACGATCCTAAATATATCAATTTCCATACCCATAGATATACAATCCTTGTCTCTCAAATTCATATTCTTCCCATTGGAAACACTTCCTATGTCCTTTTCTAGATCTTCCTGACCCCTACTTTCCGATAAACTTATTGATGAAACATCCAGGGTTTTAACGACCCAGATCTCATTGGATTGACCTAGAATAAATCAACGAATGTCAACCTCTTGAGATATTTCCATCAGAAGTCCACTTGTGGCTTCACATCTTAGACTTTCCCGATGACCATGCCTCCTGAAGCTCATATCTTTTATGAACGACCAAGATTTGCTTCTTCCATTGAATCAACGACTGTCGTTCTTTTGGGATGAAATAAGGGTTTTGAATAGGGTTAAAAGTGAATTGAGGAATTAGAAATCCTACAGTCCTTCCATACTCTCTTTTCCAGAGTTTAACTTGACTCTTTTGGGATCATAAACAAATCCAATATTTCTCCCAACACAGGAGAAGCAGAATAAATTGCTTCATGTTTCGCCATTTGTGAAGCCATATGGCTTCAGATGTTGTTGACAGATCCATTTGATCTAGAGATGGAAGCCACTATGAACCTATGTGATAACCATAATTGTATAAAGATGATGTGTTCCATGATGAGTCGAAGCTCATAGATATCCGGTATCACTTCATTCATGATATGGTGCAAAGAGGAGCCATAAAGTTCCATTATGTTGGCACAGATGAACATGTTGCAGATGTGTTGACCAAGCCTCTGTCTTGTGTAAAGTTTGAGAACTTTTGAGACAAGCTTGGTGTAGTCCGAAAGGACCTCCCTCGAAAAGGGGAGTAGTGTTGATGCCAACCTTGTGCTGGATATTTCCATCTTCGTGCTAATGTTGTTGTGATGCCAGCCTTGTGCTAAAGATTTCCAGCTTTGTGCTAATGTTGTTATGATGCCAGCCTTATGCTGAAGATTTCCATCTTCGTGCTGATGTTGTTGTGATGCTAGCCTTGTGCTGAAGATTTCCATCTTCGTGTTGATGTTGTTGTGATTCTAGCCTAATGCTGAATATTTCCAGCTTCGTGTTGATGTTGTTGAGATGCCAGCCTTGTGATAAATATTTCCATCTTCATGTTGATGTTGTTCATATGTCAGCCTCATGATGAATATTTCCAGCTTCGTGTTGATGTTAATGAGATGCCAACTTTGTGCTGAAGATTTCCAGCTTAGTGTTGATGTTGATGAGATTCCGGCTTCGTGCTGAAGATTTCCAGCCTAGTGTTGATTTGATGATTCTCCAGACTTTGTGTTATGATGATGATGATGTTGATGTTGTATCAACCTTGTGTTGTTATTGATGATGATGATGTATTAGTGTTATACTAATCTATGCTGATGCAGATGATGATGATGCCATTCCCGCTCCTTGTTGTGGATGATGATATTGATGATGAGAAAAAATTCCGATGATTTATAGATATGCCATTCGATGTTCCAGATGTTGTTGATGTTGTTTCCCTCTCTCTCTCCTGATAATGTTATAGAATACCCTTCTTGTTAAGGGGGAGTGTTGAAATATTGTAACTACAGAGAGTATTCTATTTATTATTGAGTTATTATTTATCTGGTCAATCCCCTTTTGTGAATTGATCATGTCGGGCATTGTAATTGACCAAATCCCCTTTTGTGGATTGGTCAAACCCTTACTCTATTATGAAAATTAATAAGTCAACCCCCAAGCCTAATTAAAGTGGTTTTAACCACTAAGAAGACAAGTCGGCCCTGCCCAGTGAATAGACACCTTTTCAACGCCTCCCAACTTGTGTAAATAAAGGAAGCCAACACCTCATTATCTCACTCAATCATTCGCTCATAAAGTGCGCAAGTTTGGTAGCTACAATTGGGAGAAGAAGGAAGAGAGAGGTGCATTGTGTTGAAAAGTCAACAAGAAACATGTGTCTAATTTACTTTTCCCTTAAATAAATTGAAGAATAAATATTAATCTATTATCTCATAATTACTTGAAATAATTAACTAAAATGGAAAATCAGTTAACTATGGGAAATTCGAGTTCAAAGGTTGGCTGGTAAGACATGGAGGTGACTTGAAGTTGTAACATAGTTATAGGTGTAGTTATGAGAGTTGTGAAGTAGTTTAACTTAGTTAAGTGAGTTAAGCCCATTTGTACTAGTTGTAATTGAACTTACACTAGTGAGAGTTTAGTGAATTAATTATTAATTAATTCAAAATCAGTGAACTCACATGCAACTGAAGATTCACCATGGTTAACTACATGCATGTCAGATCCAGTGGACACCGAGTTGAGATAACAGGTGAAAGGGACAGTTTGGCTATCAGTTGCGATTTGAGTGAAGTGCACCCATGCAATCACACATGCAGTGGATATGATCATAAGCATGTGCAAACTAGGCAATTCGAATTCATTGTGAGAATTCTAATTGCAGGGATTGTGTAGAGGAGGCAGGGTGTCTGGAGACAGAAATTGGCACATGTATTTGCTGAGTTTTGTATGACAGTGTGAGACGATTGTATTGTATTGAGAGCTCTTGGATTATATTTTTGTATGAAATTGTTTCATGATCCATGATATACATAATATATGATAGTGGGGTTTTTACTTTACGCTTTCCCAGAAAAATTTTGGGTTATATGTTCTTGATATTTCACTTTGTGATCGTGGTTTAATTTTCGCAAGAATAATCGATGAAGAGATTATGTATTTAAAAATGGCATATTATTGTTAGATCAGGATAATCGTAGGAAATACTTAATTTGTATTGAAATTTCTACATGGTATCGGAGCCACGGAAGTGAGGTGTGAAAATAATAGTATTTTCACAGGTCCTGTCTCTAGAAGGGTGCGAACCTTAGTACTGAAAACTTTGCACATTTCTGAGAGCATAAATTCTCACACCCTACTCAAAGGATAGGTACGAACTACCTTAGGATTCTAGCAGGCTGCTTAAAGGAGAGGTGTGAACCTCCCTCACCCCACTGTGCATTACAGTGCGAACTCTCTCATAAGGTTCGCAGGCTATACACAGGTGAGGTGCACAATTCCCTTAGGCTAGTAACTGGTCAGGTGAGAACCTCCCAAGGAAAGAAGGATTGCAGCAGTTGAGTTTGTGGTTGGATAACATTTGAATTTGCAGAAGGATTTTCTTGGTGCTACAGTTGATTCAAGATCGAAATTTCTTTCAATGGATTGAGGTTGGAGTATGCACTCGAGGGAAGCTCAAACTACATTACTTGGAAGGACAGGATGGAGGCAGTACTCAAAGATAATGGCTTGAAGGAATACATTGACAAAGATGTTCCTAAGCCGGATGCGACAAACACTATAAATCTTGATGCATGGCAAAAGAAAGTGGAAACGACGAGAAGGATTCTGTTGGAGGGATTACGAGACCACATTGTCTCAAGTATCCATCGAAAATCCACACCACATGCAATGTGGAAGGCTTTGACAGATCTATTCCAGAAAAGTAGCGACCATAGGAAATTGTCGCTCAAAGATAAACTCAGGAAGATCAAGATGGAGAAGGGTGACTCCATTCCAAAATATCTCACGAAGTTTGTCCAATGTCGGGATGAGCTTGAAAGTGTGGGAATAACAGTCGTTGTTGATGATTTGGTGAGCTTGGATCTCTTAGGACTTCCCAAGAGTTGGCACAGTTATCAAGACTCTGTCAATGGAAGGGAAAAATTTCCAGATTGGGAACGAATATGGTCAGATCTAGTGCAAGAGGAGTTCAGGTGGGACACCAGAGATGGATCTTCATAAAAGTGTGATGATGAAGAGGATTGTGCTTTGACTACCAAGTCAAGGAAAGGGAAAGGGAATAAATTCCATTCAAAATCCGAGTCTAAATTCAAGAAGATGGATTTGTCCAAAGTGAAGTGTTTTCACTGTCACGAACATGGACATCTCACTACTAACTTTCCGCAGAAGAGGAAGAATAAGATGGTTGTTGGAGCTGCAACTGGTGAGGCTCTTGTCTCACAATTTTAACTTGACTTCTCTTTGATCGCATGCATGGATTCAAGTGCATCAGGATCGGTGTGGTATTTGGATAGTGGCACTTCCTTCCACATGACGGGAGATAAAGAGTCTTTCAGTGACTTGGAGGAGAAAGATCTCATAATGCATATAGAGATGGGCGACGATGGATGGTACAGTGTGACTGGCATTGGTACCATTACCTTTCAGAGGGAGTTAGGCAAACCATTTCAATTAAAAAATGTTATGCATGTTCCAGGTCTGAAGAAAAACCTGGTCTCAGTCGCAATGTTGGAGGACAAAGGCTATGACGTTGTTTTCAGTGATGGAAAATATTTCCTGCGACATATAGCAACGAGTCAAGTCAAGAAGATTGGGATTCGAGTTAAGAATCTCTACATGTTGGAGGTAGATGGTTGCGGTGCCATGATGGGAAAGGCAGAAAAAGTGGTGAGTCGGGATGAGGGTGAATTATGGCACATGCGATTGGGCCATCTTCATCATGAATCCTTGAAGATCATGCAACAAATATCTACTACACTTCCAAGGGGAAAACTTGCTCAGTTAGATCAGTGCAAGGGGTGCACCCTGGGGAAGTATGTAAAGTCCACGTTTCATGAAAATGAGAACCATGCTTCAGTGATCCTGGAGAGAATTCACACAGACGTGTGTGGACCATTATCGGTTGCTTCAACAACAAAACATAGGTATTATGTTATTTTTGTGGATGACTTTTCTTGTAAATGCTGGATATTCTTCATGCAGAAGAAGGATCAAACATTCTCAAAGTTATGTGAGTTTAAAGCATTGGTGGAGAAAGAGTTAGGGAATAAAGTGAAATCTCTAAGGAGCGATAGTGGTGGAGAATACATATCTAACGAATTCAAAGACTTCTGCAACAAAGAAGGAATTCGAAGAGAACTCATAGCACCTCATAACCCACAACAAAATGGGGTCGTGGAGAGAAAGAACAAAACGATTGTGGGTGCAACATGAGCGATGTTCCATGATCAGGGCCTACCAATGCGAGTGGAAGCATGCAATATTGTGGTTTATGTGAAAAACCGTTGTCCTCATAGAATACTTGGCATGAGTAAACCTAAAGAAGCTTTCAATGGTAAGAAACCTGATGTTTCTCATTTTAAAATTTTTGGCTCATATGTTTATGTGCATGTGACCAAGGATTCCAGGAAGAAGCTGGAACTGATTGCTGAAGTTGGGATATTTGTGGGGTACAAAAAAACACCCCATAATTATCGTGTATATTTTCCGAATAGTAAGATGACTATTATGTGACGAGATATAAAATTCGATGATGGGAAATCCATGCGGTTATCACTTGAGAGGGAGCTAGACTTGCATGCAGAGGAGGAACTGCTGGTTCCCAAATATGAGTATCAAGATGTGGATCAGCCACATGAGGAGGTTCATGGAGTGGAGGAAACCACTCAAGCAGATCCATCCATTAGAAATGGCAGAAAGCGCACCACATAAGATGACAAATTGAGACTAGATGTTGCACAGAATGTAGGAGCCCCTACTTCACAACGTAGACAAAGATAGTCTTATGATCGATTTACTGGATACATGGCTCTCATGAGCAAATGTATTGTGATTGAACCATCTTCCTTTCAGGAAGTAGTGCAGGATCCCACTTGGGTTGATGCTATGGTGGAGGAGTATGAATCCATTGTCAAAAACAGTGCATGGGAAATTGTCCCAAGACCGGTCGACAAATCAGTGGTGGAGGGTAAGCTTTTAATCATTTTTATTTATGTTGATGATTTCATACTGACTGGTGATGAGCAATTGATACACTCATTCAAGGATGACCTTGCAAAGGAGTTTTAGATGAAGGATTTGGGCCTTCTTCATTATTTACTTGGATTGGAAATATGGCAGCGAGATCATGAACTTTTTGTGTCTCAAGGCAAGTATGCAAGGGAGATACTGGGTAAGTTTCACATGGAGGGTTGCAAACCCATGGATACTCCTCTTCTAGGAAATTGGAGGAAAGAGGATGCTACTTCTGGAGAGCTAGTGGATGCTACTGTCTATCGACAGTTAGTAGGTTTGCTAATGTATTTAGTGAACACGAGACCAGATATTTGCTATGCGGTTAACCAACTAAGTCAAGCGATGGTTAATCCTACCAAACTCTTTTGGAAGGTGGGTAAGCATGTACTGAGATATTTGAAGGGCACATCTGAGTATGGATTATGGTACAAACAGACGAATGAGGTGAAGTTTCATGGCTTCACGGATGCAAATTGGGCGGGCAGCCCAACGGACAGAAAGAGCACATCAAGGGGGATCTTTAGTATCGGATCTACAATTGTTTCTTAGTACAAAGATCTGTGGCACTTAGTTCAACGAAATCGGAATACATGGCAGCGATTCAAGCTGCATGTGAGACTATCTGGATGAGAAAGATCTTGGTTGGTTTGTTTGGTTCTCATTTAGATCCGACAATGATTCATTGTGATAATCAGAGTTGCATTAAACTCGATTAATCCTGTGTTTCATGATAGATCTTAGCATATAGATATCCAGTATCATCATCTCAGAGATTGTGTGCAGTGGAAGATCATGTTGCTTCAACAAATTCCTATAGAAGATCATGATGCAGACATTCTGACGAAGGCGCTCACTAGGAACAAATTAGAATATCATAGAGACAGGATTGGGGTGAAGGATAATCCCTTTCTTGTTGAGAGGGAGTGTTGAAGAGTCAACAAGAAACATGTGTCTAATTTACTTTTCCCTTAAATAAATTGGACAATATATATTAATCTATTATCTCATAATTACTTGAAATAATTAACTGAAATGACAAATCAATTAACTATGGGAAATTCGAGTTCAAAGGTTGGATGGTAAGACATAGAGGTGACTTGAAGTTGTAATAGAGTTATAAGTCTAGTTATGAGAGTTGTGAAGTAGTTTAACTCAGTTAAGTGAGTTAAGCCTAGTTGTACTAGTTGTAACTGAACTTACACTAGTGAGAGTTTAGTGAATTAATTATTAATTAATTCAAAATCAGTGAACTCACATGCAACTGAAGATTCACCATGGTTAACTAAATGCATGTCAGATCCAGTGGAGACCTAGTTGAGATAACAGGTGAAAGGGACAGTTTGGCTATTAGTTGTGATTTGAGTGAAGTGCACTCATGAAATCACACATGCAGTGGATATGCTCATGAGCATGTGAAAACTAGGCAATTCGAATTCATTGTGAGAATTCTAATTGCAAGGATTGTGTAGAGGAGGCAAGCTGTCTGGAGACAGAAATTGGCACATGTATTTGCTGAGTTTTGTATGATAGTGTGAGACGATTGTATTGTACCGAGAGCTCTTGGATTAGATTTTTGTATGATATTGTTTCATGATCCATGATATACATAATATATGATAGTGGGGTTTTTAGCTTTATGCTTTCCCGGAAATTTTTTGTGTTATGTGTTCTTGATATTTCACTTTGTGATCGTGGTTTAATTTCCGCAAGAATAATAGTAGAAGTGATTATGTATTTAAAAATTGAATATAATTGTTAGATCAGGATAATCGCAAGAAATACTTAATTTGTATTGAATTTTCTACACATTGCTCAGTGTTGGATATTCTCTAGTGTTTCGGTTTATTGTCTTGGCATTGTATTGTCTATTTATATTAAGGAAGTTTTTGTTGGGTTTTCTCCCCCATGAGGATTTCCTAGGATAAATGTTCTGTATATTGTGATTGTTTTTCTCTCAGTGATCCTACCTATGTTATTGTTATCTAGTAAATTGAAATGAAACCTAATAATAGATCAAAACTTAACACTCTTTTCCTCTCAGCATCGTACCATGCCTCTTCCACATGGTCCTGCACTTTCTTTGCGACTAAATATTCATCTTTTGTAAATGTGAGTTCAGGAACACTCTTATGCACCTTCATCTTCTTATGTTGGTGTTCTACTTGCACTAATGTCCTCTTCATGGGAAGAGTTTATGTCTGTGTTATTGTACTTGGTATGTCCATGTCTGGGACATCTCCTCCTCCTAGTTCCTCTGGCGTAGAAACATTAGTATCCTTTTACGCTCCTCCATTTATTACTTCTGCGTTGTCCTTCTCTAGCGTTGAAGGCTAGGGGACAAGGTTATTTTTCCTTGACTTTCTAATTATTGTGCTCCCCCCTATTTCCTTAGTGTGATCTGTTTCCTTTCTTGTATTCATTGCTGGACTGTTTGATTTATTTGAAAGGATAAATTTTGCTTGATTATTACCTTTTGACATGTTCTTGGAAACTACTGGTACCTTCCATTCTTCAGGACAATCTTTCATGACCCACTCCACTTCTTCTCCTATCACATAATACGTTAGTTGTAACCATTCCTTCTTGGGATCTCTCTTGGCCTGGATCCACATATTGGGTGTATACACCTGAAATTTTTCTATGATTTGATGCTCTTACACCACTTTTGGTGGTATCCTCCATGTATCATGCAATTTTTCCTACATCTCGTCATAATACATAACAAATATTCTATTATTTTCCTTCCTTTGTTTTGCGTTTGAATTGTGCCATAATGTTTTATACGTCGATGCATGATACTTCCCTAGCCTCGGGTAAAATTCACTATATTTGGGTTCTCCCCAACCCACCAAAGCTATCAATATAATCAACCATGCATAATGGAACTCTGTTCCAAGATCTTTTGATTCCTTGCAGTCATCCAAAAACAAATTCAGTAAATATGGGGTCCAACTGAGTAAACTACCTTTCACACACTACACGACTGTTGCTATAACTCCTATAAGTGTTTCTTCCTTGCGACATTTCCTTAGAAGTTTACAATCCATCAAATTGGTTGCTAATATCATCGCAAGTTCACTGATTTTGTTAATTATCAACCCCCTAGATCCTTTGTTAGTGCTATATTTCTTCTTCATCTCCTCTGCCAAATTTTTCTCCTTTGTCTTGTCATCTAAATAATGTTCCAACTTTTCTCCATCTATTGGAAAACGAATAATTCCCGCAATTAAATATATATCTATTGATACCGGCCTATCCATCCATAGAACACCCCCATGCACCAAGGACAATAGTGTTTCACACAATTATTCACATCTTTTCCTCTCCAAAAGTGGGAAATTTCCAATAGGTTCATGATACATGTGCTATACAATCCTGTTATCCACTGTTTTGGCTCTAAAATTGAATCTCCCGATGGACCTGTTCCTTTTCTCTCCATATAGGCTTGTGGTGAAAACTCAGGGAAATTGTCCCTGTCTATAATGCCATGGTCGACATACTTCAGTTTATCCATAGATTGTAACTTGCCAGGAAGGATCTTGACTCCTTCGGGTATGCGTGGTAGTGTAAGTGTTACTTCTTTCTGTTTGTACAATGATCTTTGTACTGTTTGTTTTCCCTTTGGTTTCTCTGTCATTGTCGATGGCCCTGCTTCTTCGTGCACATCCTCTTCTTCTTCTGCATCTGAATTATGTTGGTCTGTGATATCCTCCACCTATACCTATTCTTCTGACTACTGCACTAGCTCTACAATAAGTTGTTGTGTTTCTTTATCCTGTTCTCTTGGCTCATATGAATTTGTTCACTCTTCGTTTCCTTCATTCATATACTACAGTGCTCCTAATCCAAGTTGTTGTGTAGGGTTTTATGTGTCATTCTACTGGTCGACCTCCATTTCTTCTGTTACTGGATCATTTTCTTCGACCATAGTGTGACTAACTGGTTTAGTGTCGAGAGATGAGATTACATCCACATCTACCACTCCTTCTGGCTGAATAGTGTTTGCTTCTTCGACTACTTTCTCCTATGGAGACCTTGTGGCGATGTGTGTTTTTCTCACGATTCGGCTAGGAGCTCCAATATTCAGTGGCACCATTCTTCTAAATCCTACAAATGTTGCTCTGAATCTTCATTGAATACTTCGGAAATACCCAATCTCATTGATTTTTTTCTCCTTAGCTCTCATTTTCTCAATGTCACAATGAGTCTTGCATTGCAAGTTTTTTTCTTTTATAAGTCTCATCATAAATGCTCTGTCGGGTTGTACTTTTTCGATCATTGGTTTTCCTCTTTCTGATTGCTTTATGTCTCGGTGCACTGCATTTTATGTATTGTCAACTTTTTCTTATGCACGATGTCTTCAGGTTCTATCATACCACTTACTAGCTTCTGTTGCACGCTATATCATCTAAGTGTTTGTCTACCACTTATACATCTACTACCTCTTTTTGTATTTTTCTCATTTTCCCACTTTTTTCTTCTCTTTTTCTTTTAACTCCTACTATATACACTATGTACAATTCTACTTTTCTATGCTACAACTACTGAGGGTTACTGGGTTGATTGTCCCTATACAGTTTCAGTTGATTGCCATTCACCAATCCTTGAATCTCTTTTCCTGCTATATCTTGCAACTACACAACACCTCCATCTTTGATAAACTTGATCTCATATGGCCCTAGCCAATGCATCCTGGATTTACTTGGGCGTTGTAAGTATTTTTTGTCCTAGAGAAGAACCATATCTCCTTCCTTAAACATTTTCTTCTTAATGTGTCTATCATGCCAAGCTTTGTCCTTTTCTTTCTATACTTCCTGATGGAAACCAACCATAATCATGTCTTCTTCTAGTTCCATGAGTTGAAACAATCGTTCTTGAGTTGTGCCTCTTTCTTTCATATCTGTAATGGCTGCAATGCTCAGAATATGTATCAAATACTCCAAAGGGACCACTGCTTCCTATCCATACACCAATCTGAAAGGTGTATGCCCTGTAAGTTTCTTGCATCTAGTTGTATAAGCCCATAATACTACTGGTATCTTCAGATCCCAATCATCCATGTTCACATTACATATATTAGTTAAGGCATTCTCCAATATCTTGTTAAATGATTTCACTATGCCATTGGCCCGAGGATGGTATGGAGTGCTCTTCTAATGGTGTATCTCAAATTATTCAATTATTTCCTAGATGGTGCTATTGATAAAATGATTTCCCCGATCACTCATCATAATTATAGGGAATCCAAATCTTGTAATTACATGTTCAAACAAAAAGTGTGTTGCAATCTTTTATTGTTGCTACTTCATCCCATCTAGTTAGATATTTTTTCGTTGTAATGATATACCTTGCTCCTAATATTCTAGATGGTGGATTGATTGGTCCTACAAAGTCTACTTCCCACTTGTTAAACACTTTAAGGTTTACCTGAGGTCTTAATGGAATTTCATCCCTATGATATGGCTTTCCTACCCTTTGATAGAGATCACAAGTCTGACAATACTCCTTTGCATCCTTAGAAATTGTTGGATACCATAGTCCTACGCGCAATATCTTTTGCGCAGTAGCCTTTCCTACATAGTGTCCTCCAACTATTCTTCCATGTGCTTATGCTAAAACGATAGAACATTCATGTTACATGACACATCTCTTTAAATATTTTCTAGACCTAATTTATATACGTGTCCTGCAATAAGTTGGTAGTCTGCAACCCCAACTACCAAAATCTTCTTCTGCGTAGTATTGTATTCCTTTGGTGAAAATCCTGTACTCAAAAATTCAATAATATCAACAAAATATTCATCAACTATCTACAATGAAAAGAGTTGTGCATTGGGAAAAATTTCCTCCAAGTTGCTTTGTTCCTCTCCATTAGTTATCCTGGATAGATGATCTGGCCCTGCATTCTATCTTCCAGGTTTCACAACTACTTCAAAATCAAACTCTTGAAATAATAGAAACCATATACATATTCTTCCCCCCAACACTGATTTGTTGACCAAATATCTAAGAGCAGAGTGATATTTAAACATTTTAAAATGTTGGCCTCACAAATAACGTCTGAATTTTTGTAATGCATAAACCATAGCCAAACCTTCTCTTTTTGTTGTATTGGAATTATGTTCTAAATCTGACAGTTTCCTACTTGAAAATGCTATAGGGTGATGTATTTCACCTTCTCCTCACTGTGTTAGTACTTCTCCAAGTACTATTGCAAATGCATCCACATGAACATGGAACTCTTTTGACCAATCTGGAAACACCAAAGTTGGCACTGTCACCATTTTCTCCTTCAATAAGTCCAAAATTTGTTGGCACTCATCATTCGATTGAAACTTGATATCCTTCTTTAACAATTTATCCAAGGGCACAATAATATGTGCATAACTCTTTATGAACTTCTTATAATATCCCACATGACCAAGTGTAGCTCTTAATTGGTGCACTGACTTAGGTGGTGGTAAATTAACAATGACAACAATCTTGGTAGGGTCAACCAGTAGGCCCTGTTTATACACCACATTCCCTAGCAAAATTCCAAATGGTGCGTTGACTATGTATTTCTTAATGTTTAATGAAATTTGACACTGTATACACCTGTCCAACATCAATTTTAAAACTTCAACATGATCTTTCAATAAGATAAATACTGTCCAATCATCCAAATAAACCTCCAAAAATTTATGTATAAAATCTTTAAATGCAACTACCACTACCCTTGAAAATATAGAAGGGGAATTCTTCAATCCAAAGGGAATCACTGTGTACTGATATGAACCCCATTATGTGGAAAATGTAGTCTTATGACGATCCTATGGTGCTATTATGATTTGATGATACCCTGAAAATCCATCAGTAAATGAGTATGCTTCATGTCCTCGTACATTCTCCAATACCTCATCTATAAATGGAGTAGGGAAGGGATCATGCAGACATGCATCATTCAACTTCCTCAAGTATACATAGATCCTCCTTGCTTCTTCTCCTTGACTACCATAGGGCTAATCCACTCATATTCTTCAACATGTTCTATTATACCAGCCTCTAACATTTTATCAATATCTGCCTTAACTTTCTGTTTATATATTGGATTCAACCTACAAGGTCTTTGTCTTATTGGCCTAACATTTTTTCTTAGAGGAATCTTCATTTCTCCAAGTTCTCTTGCTACACCTTTCATATTTGAAAACATTGCTGGAAATAGATCACTATACTCGCACAATATCTCTGTTATTATTTTCATTGTTTGGTTATCCCAATAGTCACCAATACTTGCAATTTTTGGGTTCTCTTCTGTTCCAATGTTGAATTTCTTTATCCTCAATGGTGCATAAAAATATTCTGACTCTAACTGTGTACCTTCTACTTCTCTTTCCCCTTCAACTTATGTTATTTTAATATCGCACGAATTTTCTTCTGCTCAATCATATTTTGTGACGTGGTAACAATGTAACAACTGTCTGATTATTTGTTGATTCTGATTCTGATAAGCCGTCACAATTTCAAATTCAGGTTCTTCAAATATATTTTCCTTTATCGACTTCAATGTTGTATCTATCATTGAATTCTCAAGGTCAAATGAAAATGTGATCACAAATTCCTGCTGCAAACCTTTCTAATTTTCTGTTCCTCTGTGCAGTTCCAACTCTGTATACCAATTTCTTGGTATGCCTTCCAATGTATGAATGAAATGACGTGGCCATTCCTCTGGTGGTACCAGTCTCCACTAGGTTATGCATCTGTCTACATGTTCTCTGTATTTTCATATTCCATAATATTTCACCATATATTTATTGTCTTGCTCTGCACCAAATCTGATGCACAATAATATTTTGCATTGATACCAATGGTGGTTCTTCTCCTTATGAGTACCCCACCAATGTGTAGGTGTTTCTTTCAAGGCAATATCTAAAGCTTATAACCTTTGATTTTCCAATACTTATAACTCAAACTTTGTTAAAAATTCTTTTAAATCATTTTGACCATAAAATGTTGGAGGTTCTCTTACTTCTGTGCCAACCCATCTTAGTGCACGCGTCATTCTTGCACATATTCTGGTAGATATCTCATGTAAGTGTTTTTTCCAATTCTCCATTCCTGTGTAAAAATACGAGGCACAATAAATGATGCTTCTCCAGCTAAGCATTCCATTTTCTATTGGGTTAATGTAATCTTCCTCATGCACGGTAGTTCTATACAACTGGTTTGTCTCTTCCACCTTATGAAGGATCTAAGGGTGCTATGACTCTATATTCTCCTGATTCAAAAATCATCTTCCTAGTCTTCAAGTTAATGATAGCCTGATTTTCAAATGCTCAATCTAGTCCCAACAATGTTGGATAAGGTGTAGTGTTTTCCACTATATCAATGACCTCAAAATATGCCATAGTGCGCACACCATATAAATCCACTGGTATTCATTTCAATCTAAGAATTGGTACCACTCTATATTGATTTTCCAGTTTCAATTGAATAGGTGAATATCCCAATGTAGGTTCCCCCATGGCTTCCCATGTTTTCTTAGGCAGAACATTTACCTCATATCTCAAATCTAATATTTTGTCACCCATGTTAAAGTCTCCAATACTTGCATTCAATATAAACTCCCTACTTGTTCTTCTCTTCCTATGGACATGATTTACTGTCTTTACCCCTTCTCCATAATTGCACTTTTCTAACAAATTTTATAATACTTGTAGAGATTATTTATCATTCAATAACTTCACACAAGATACCCGAATTTTTCTTATATTACTAACCTTTTCTGAAGACTGATCTCTGTTGGTATGATCAAATTGAAGAGGCATATCATATACTAGTACATCATCTCTTAGATTTGTGCCTGAAGTAGAAGGAATATTCTCCTTCAAAATATCTTGTCTAGCTTGCTTGAATGTCTCATTTTCCTTCCACGCATCAAAATGTTGTTTAGGTGTTGTATTCTTTTTGATCCACTAGTGATGGTTTTGATTCTAGTTCACTACATCTGCTCTTGTTTTGGTTCCTCCTCGAGTAACTATATTGATCTATTTCTCATCACCTCTGGTTTCTGTGGAAATCCATTGAGCATTCTAATTATTTTGATTCCTCTTTTCCTGTATCTTCATCATAAGTGTCAGACAGTCTTTTGTATTGTGATCTGCTGCATGATAGTACATACATGTCACTAGCAGCGATGGAAATCCCTTGCATAATGTCCAAGTTGTTGGCAATTGTGACAGGTTACTAGTCCTCTACCTCTTCCACGTTCTCCTCTAAATCCTCCTCTGTTACCTTGATTATCTGCATGAAATGTGTTATACTATAGTACATGATTATATTGTTGCACATTATTATATTGTGGTGACACTGTAAACTGTTGTGTAGGTTGTCCTTTCATAAGTTCATCCTGCACCCTATAATCATTTGAGGTATTTTCCTTCATCAATTCCAAGGTTCGACAATCCTTGTCCTCATGTCTTATAGACTTGCAGAAATTACAAAATGTGCTCTTCTACACTGTTTGGTACTTTTTCATCATGGGACAATGATAGGGATCATGTCCATGTGTCTTAAATATTTCACACCATAATCCTCCTGTGGGTAAGGGATTTGGAATTCTTGCTCCCAAGTACTACGCAAATGTTGGGCACTCATTCTTATGATGTCCTTTTGTTCTGCATAAGGTACACTAGACAACTTCCCTCTTCTCCTTACCTTTATTATGATTCAACTGAAATGTCATATTATTTATATATTCTCTTAGCTCTTCTACAATTGGATCTGTATGTTTATACCAGTTCTCTTATAATTGTAAGTTTTCCTGCAGAGACTCAACCTGAGTCTGGAACTTATATTTCCTCAATGGATACTTAAAATGTGGAAATAAATAATTAAAAAATAGGTGTCTATGTTCCATATCTCTTATAGGATACTTCAACTTACCTTTCAACCGCTTGAACTTTTGGTCGAATTCTGAAACTGACTCTCCTGGATTTTGTTTGATTTCTAGCATCTCATTCATGTATTGATCTTCTGAACTTGGTCATTGGAATTCATTGATTGATGTCTTCTTCACATCTACAACTGTTGTAGGTACTCCTTGTGGGTTGTTTACTGCGAGGCCCATATACCAATCCAGTGCACGGTTTTTGAATGTAATTGCAAGCTGAGCCACTTTTGTATCTTCATCTATGATCTATTGAGCTTCCCAACTCTTTTTGTAGATAATTAAATGCTTCTTTGGGTCCTCCGACCGTTCTCCATGAAACTCTAGTAACTGAATAGTCGGATCTACTCCTACCATTATAAAGTTTGTTGTACTACCACCTCCACGTGGTGTAGATATCTGACTACTCCTATTTGAACTTGTACTTCCACTTGAATTTCCATTACTCCCTTGTCTTACTAGAATCCTTCTACTACTAATTGTTGGTTTTGTAAATGATTCTTTCTTTTCTGATGTCTTAGTCGCACATGGGGTTGTGGGTTCCACACTAATTCTGATATGGAATGGAGATCCTTCTTCTGTGCCAGACCCTTGACCTATGGTTTTCCTCTCATATGTGGTGCACATGATTTCCTCAATCTGCCCAGTAGCACAAATATCCTCTACTCTTATTCATCACTTTCTAAACCTTTCCGCTTGGCTACTGCCCTCTTTTTCATGTTAATCCTATATTGGTAGGGTCTTTCACTGTGCATTGTGCCCGCTCTGTCCATTATTTTCTTGATCTGATCTTCATCCATCATAATGGGGTCCATTGCTTCCTTCTTCTTGCCTATTTCGATATCCCTCTCCTTATATTAGATCGTCCTTAGTGCTTCCCCCAGTTCCCCCATGTGCGTAGATTTATTTAGTTGTCTGATTCCATTGTCATCACGCCTTTATCATGCAACAAAATATTGATTGTCGTATAAAGTAATATAATATACCTTCCTCTTGGAACCTTCAAAAACTCATGCTCTACAATAGTGTATGATTTTGCAGTATCGTCTGCAAACTTAGTAATGAATCCTACAATAATTCTATCTAGCCAAAAATTGACTACGCAAATGAATTTATTATTTTCTCTTTGTAACTATGCAATATTCTTAGAAGTACACTCTATTGGTATTATCCGATTATTTGGATGATTATCCTTCAACCTCAATATCCACTCATGTAGCAAATGTGGAAAATAACATAAATCCTCATGAAGATTAGTAAACACATACATGTTCAAATATTGGCGCAGTGTATACCTAGAATTTCTATTATATTTCTGCACAAACTCGAGCTCTTTTGTCCTCAACCATTTTTCAATATATTCTTTAGTTGGATTCCATGGTTTGAACATCCCTTTCTAATCATGCATTCTCTTCATTGTCCTTCTCAACAAGTACTCTGTAATGTTCCTGACTTGGCTAGTCTAGGAAATGCTGCTAATGTGTGTGTAGGATCAAAGGTTTACAACATATAAATGATCATACAAATAATAAACGTGATAAAGGACTGCAAAGTTTGTATTATGATATCTCTGTGGATTACAAAATGGTCGAATGCGGTTGAATAACTGACAATAATCGACTAGATCAACATACAAAGGATCTTAGCCAGAATATAAATAAGCAACTGCGGCTGAATAAAATAACAACACTCGGCTAGATCAAAAGACAAAAGGATCTTAGCCAGAATACAAATAAGCAACTAAAATATAATACTCGAAAAATGGGAGGACTGCGGAATCAATGAAGAATGATGGAAGACCTGGATGATCTTCCCGATGACTAGGGTGTGTCTTTCAACATTGAAATCAACCAACTGGTGTCTTCCTCCTGGAATACACTGAACTATCTCTCCTAAGATGCACCTCTTCTCCTCAATGACAAGTCATAATCT
>ML854476.1:37171-49060 GCA_009831015.1 Picea engelmannii | reverse complement strand
AGTAACTCTTCCACATAGGGTTATCATCTTTCCTTTAAACAAGCATATCCTTCCTAATGAAGGTGCCACAGTAGACTTTCCCAAAATTTCCCAAGTTTCTTATGTCATAATATTCACTTTTGTTTCTTCATCCAAGACAAAATCTATGTCGAAGTCTTCTATTCTTTCACTTATGCATTGTTTTACTTTCAGGATCTCTGGTAAACTGACATCTTTGTGGACATCCATCATTTCTTTCAACTGTACTAATGTAGTCCAAACTTTTTTTTATTCTTTTTCTTTGTGATTCCCTAACATGCTCTTAGTCTCTTGACTTCCTTCATATTTTTCTTGTCTTATGTTCATCCTTTCAACTTTATAAATCACCTTTGGACAATCCTCAACCTCATGACCAACAATTTTATAACAAATACAAATAGGACCTGTATCAGGGCATTGCTTAGCAATATGTCCCATTCTTCTGCAGTTATCACATAGTGTCAATCCTCTCTTTCTCTTGTATGTTCCCCAACCTCTCATATACTGGGCACTGGGATCACAGTGTTGGACCTGCAATCTGCAAAGATTCTTTCTAGGTTCTTGCATCCACTAATTAGTCCATTTTTTTTTCTATGCATAGGAATAACATATCTTTCTTCATTTCTATTATCTTTACTTAGATCAACTCTTTCTTCCAACTTCACCCTAGCTTTCAGACTAGGAAAAAATCTATTAAACAGACTTAAATTCATGCTTTTGAAACAAAAACAAATTCACCTATCTTACTTTTATCAAAGTACAAAGATTTACCTCTTTTAAGATATTACCTATTTTCTTCATATCAGATTTCTTTCTTAGCAAAAAACATCGCAAGTCAAGTAGAGTACTGCACACTACAACAATGGATCTACACACAGAGATTCTCTTTTCTTTACTTCATTTCCCAGCAATCATAGTTTCAGGTCGCGACAATGGAACCATTTGTTTGGACAGGGGAAAACCCAAGGTTCAACGCTTCAACAATGCACCAACAAAACCCTAAATATCGACCCTTTCAACAACACCTATGAGTAGGGAAAGTCTCACCCGAGGTAGAAGCAGGGGTGGTTATTACAGGACTCAGATGTCTATAACCAAGCTAGGAAACAAATATGTGATAATAACACTTCGCAGATCACTCTAGCAACACTTAGAAGATGATATGCATTAGTTCATTTTATTTATTAACATCGCAGAACAAACCCTAAGATAGATCAACACAGTAATAATGAAGATACTTCAATAATTTAGAACATAGCACTGAGTTAGATCTAACATTCATTTATTTTGAGTCACAACTAAGAACTAAGAATCAACAGATCTATGTAACATACATAATAAGAAAAGCACTGAGCATATTCATAACATAACCAACAAAGCAAAAATCAAACCAAAGACACAAGATATACGTGGTTCACTCCAGTTTGGGGCTACGTCCACCAACTGATTCGTCTTCTTTATTATTCTTTAATCTCCTACATTCATCTTCTCTTGTGCACTAAGCCACAGAGCCAAGCTTCACATCAGACAGGAGATCTGTGTACTGTGCACGAGATCCTCCTTCCCAAAACTAGGTCAAGGCACAGAGCCAACTCCTCTATTAAGAACATACGCATTTTGTTGCACAAAGAAACTCAAAACTACTTTCACTTAGCTTCCAAGACTTCACTTCTTGTCTCTATCTCTTACATCACTTCTCCTCTTCTACCTTAAAATCTTACTTATTTATACTTTTACAATAAGGCCTAATCATGGGCAAACCCATGGGCCGACATCCCATAACCCATTACAAAAACCCTAAGGAACCCCTCATTGGGTCCACATAGCTCGCAAAACAAATGAGATCCACGATATCGGCTCTACCATGGATCTCCATCTTCGACCTTCGTGTCAAAGTCCAAAATGTGGTCCAAACCTGACCAAAGTTTCCTCAAAACTTGGTCGAGGGCCAACATGCATGATATCACTAGAATCGACCGGAAGTTTTGAAATGAGTTTGGCAAAGACTAATGACTTTTTGGATTTTGCATAAACAAAATCCAAGTCAAATACCTGAAATATGACTATCCATCTACTGATCTTTCCACCAATGACTCGTCGTGTTAATAGATATTGGAAAGGGTTAACGACGACAATGATGGTGGTGTTGTGAAACAAAATGTAGTGACGGAACCATTGGACAGCCACCAAAGCAAGTTTCTCAATGTGAGAGTAGTTGAGTTTCAGTCTAACCAGGCCTCGACTAAGGTAATATATAATGTTTTCTTCAAGCATATCATCTTATTGAACCAAGACCATGTCGATGCTCGACTCTGTAGCATCCAAATACAACAAGAAATATTTGTTATAATCAGGAGGTCGGAGCAGAGGGGCATACATCAGGGAACATTTCAACACTTCAAAGGAGAGTAGAGAAACTTCATCCCAATAGAATGGGACCCTTTTTTTCAAAATACACATAAACCCTTTAGTGATCTTGGTGTAATTCACGAAAAAAACACAGAAGAAAATTTTCTTTCCCTTCTGAGCTCTGAAGTTGGGGTATCGTGCACGGGGGAGGTAATTGAACTATCACCTCAACCTTGAGAGGATCAACCATGATCCCTATTGTTGATACAATAAAGCCTAAAAGATGAACTTATGTCACTTAGAAACTGCACTTGTTAGGATTCAAGCGAATCCAATAGTAGTGACATCTCTCAAATATTGGTCGTAGATGGGAGGGATGATCTGATCTCTTGTGAGAACGTGATGCTAGATCATCGAGGTATGCCTCAAATATATGTTTGAGGTCGTGAAAAGAGAACAACATGGCTCGCTGAAAGGTAGCTCCAACATTCTTTAGGACAAAAGGCATCTTATGATATGTGAAGGTACCCCAAGGATAAATAAAAGTTGTTTTATGGTGGTCCTCGGGTTTGATTTGAATCTGATTGTATCCTGAAAAACCGTGCATGAATGAAAATACTTTGCAGCCTGCACATTCATCAACAATTTGATTGATAAATATGGTAGGGAAATTGTCTTTTGAGAAGGCCTTATTCAAATCACAAAATTCCATACAAACGTGAATCATGCCTTATTTCTTGTTAACCGAAACTGGGTTTGACATCCATTTCGTTAATCGTACATGGTAGATAAAAATGGCTTTGAGAATTTTTTCTACTTCTGCCTTGATTGTTGTTTATTTTTTAGGATTGACCAGATGAAGCTTCTGTTGAACTGGTCTGGCATCAGGAGAAGTCATGATTTCATGCTCGACAATTCATGGGTCGATGCCTGGAATTTCCTCGTAAGACCAAGAAAAAATGTCGGAGAACTCTTTGAATAATTCAGTTTAATTTAGAATATCTTCGGGGGAGAAATCTTCTACGAAGAAAACATTCTCCACGATTCCATGGGTTTTGGAGATATCGATTGGAATCATTGTAGAAATTATTTCTATGTTACCCTCGACATAAACTGCATGCATGGCTAGAGGATTTATAGGACAAGGATTATCTCCATTCACAGTCAAAACAAATTCACCTACCTCTATTCTCCTAAGCTCGAGAAGGAAATGAAATCTATGATGTAGATCATCCCAAAGTCTATAGGGACCAGTAATTTCCTCAATAATTTCCTCATCATAGGGAAAGACCAAGACTAAAGGATCTTGAGAGGCAAGAGAATATTGATCCCAAATAGTCTCGAGAATTGGATCTAACTCCTGTGAGGAAACCAGATCGAGGTTAGCTAAGTTTTGTTGGAAAATTTTGTACGTAACCATTCCAGGATTCCCTATCCCTTCCATCGATACTGATGGGGAAGGTAAATTCCACGGATTGTTAAATTAGCTCATTCTAAAAGATGCCACTTGCAAAATTGCATCCTTCGGTTGGTCGGGAACAACCGATATAATATTGGAATCATTGGAAGGCAACGGGTAATCCAAAGTTCCCATCGATGACGAAAATAAATCGACACCTAGGTTCACAGTGCCAGGTTGTGGATTATCAATCATTGGGACCGTGGAAGCCCCCGAGGAAGGGTCAGGAAGAGAGATGGACAATTCGTCGATGGTCACAATCCAACCCTCATGTGGAAAAAACAAGACCTGAAAAGTTGTAGCAACCACCACATGAATTGCATAAGTCCAAATTCTTCCTAACAAAATATTGTAGTCGAGAGGCGCATAGACCACTTCAACTTCAACAGAAACAGTTTTAACTCCTAACTGCATGGGAAAGGAAAGAATTATTTTGTGTGTTCTAAATGATAGACCATAAAAATCCATAAGCAACGTAGGTGACGAAGACAACTCAGGTTGGCCAATGGCCTTCCAACATACCAACAACATCACGCAAGTCGAGGCACCCTCATCAACCAATGTACAAAAAATATTTCGTGTAAAATATTTCATGGTATAAGCCACTACTATCTGGAAGGCAATGTGGTGAGGAAGATGAGGTTGTAAGTCGGTTGGATTGAAAACAATCGCTTTTGGGTTACTAGTCTTTGTCACTCCCAAGGCGAACAAGAAAGATTTTCTCTATGAGGGGAAACTCTTAAGGACCTCCAGATTCGACATCGTGCAGGGGGTTTGTGCCATATCCTCTACAATAGAGTATTTCTAAGCAGTCCTCACATTTGGATTATGGTAAGACTTCTTAAACACACCTTTAGGGATGTGAGTCATTTTTTCGCCCACCTCCTTCTCAATTTGGAGAGGATTCGATGGGTTAGTGGCCTCATTTATCTTCTCTACAGAGTCTGACATTTTGTATTCAGGTGTCCTAGTTGATAAATGGGCTTCTACATTCATCATGTAAGCTTTCACGATCGGGTTGTTATTGGTAGGAATGGGGGGTCCCTGACTACCCCCTGCCACACTTGTGGATGAAGAAGCCTGAGCCATATTTTTCCCTTGTGGAAAAGGGTTCGTCAACAAAATAGGTTTTTGTTGCACAAATAGCTTTTGGGCTTCTGCAAGCTGAGGGAATAGGTGAGTTGGGTGTTCTTCAATGCAGAGATTACACAAATACTTTGACTTATTCTTCACCATTTTTCCCCGCCAACATTATTGGAAGCCATTTTATCCCCTTTACATTTCTTATTTCGTTGTTTCTTATTTCCCTCAATCTGTTAGTTGGTCTTTGGATTCATCGATTGCACACTATGCACATTTGGCGACTAGGTAGGGGGGAAAACCAAACTTGGATTCTGGTTGGTCATAGTCTGTTGTATCGAAAAAGGTTGCAATTGATTTGACAATAGATTTGTGGACTTTCTTTGTGTTGATGTAATGCCCCTAGCCACCAACAGGTCGGGCAAATTCATAGAGTAAACATCTTTCTTCTCTTATACCACTTTTTAACATCCCCAGCACACCCATGTTGGGCCATGCTTCTCTAGAAAACTAACATGCTCGAGTATACACACACACATATATATATATAATGCAATTTTATCCAGACATAAACATTATATATATAAATATTCTTGTGGAGGCGACAATAACACATACAAATTTAACAAATGACTCACATTCTACTATCACATAGCATAAAGAATAAATAACAGTAAAAGAATACATGCAGTAATCACTGAGAAAACCCATAAATATAACATCATATATAAATACACAACATACAACCAAACTTGGAAATGATACTTATATTTTAATTGAAGTACACCAATTGTGTGTAGACATTCCATGAACCTCCCAGCCCTGGACCACGTTTCTCATCACTCTTAGCAATGGGTCACCCCCGAGTTAGGACTAAGCTCCACTGGGCAAGGGAATCCTAGGCTAGGCAGGGACAACATGAAGTTTCACAGTACAACAGGAAGGATTTCCTCCAAGGAGCCATTTACTCCCACAGATCATAGACTCGCATTCCCCACATGCCTTTCCCACCCCAAGAGTGTACACCTTCACTGTCACAACATCCATCAGTTGCTACACCTCCCTTTCCAGGGCTTCAGCAACAGGCTGGATCAGGAAATATCAGAGCTTTGTAGATACTATTGGACTTCCTCTAAGAGAGCTCACTTCCTCATCACACTCTCTCACCTGGAGATATTTTCTCACAGTATTGACAACCTTCTTCTTCACTCTCACTCCTCAACACACAGGCATGGTGATGGCAGCAATAGAAATTGGACGTGGGGAAATGATACTGGCAGGACTATATGCAGGAAACCCACAGGTACAGGTACAATGAGGGTATCAATTCAAGCTTGTCACATAGGTTTAGTGTGTTTCAGGAATTCTACAATGGTGTTCCATGATTAATGTGTGCTTTTTGGGTATGTTGGTCAATCAGGGTAACAAATGGTGAGCCTAGTCTGAATGGTGAGAACCCTTCAAATGGTGAGAGTGTCTAAACGGTGAAAATGGTCATAATTGCCAGATTCATGAGGACATCCCCCCATAAATATGCATGGGTTTTGGATGACTCTTGGCTCCCTCTAGGAGCACATTCCCCCCACTTGGAACTCGTTCCTCTCCCTAAATAAACTTAGGATAAATTAATATTCTCTTTACAACTTTTAGAATAATAATATATTATTCTATTACCTCCTAATCTAGCCCTTATTTCCTAGACTCACAACCCCATCCCTTTCCCTACCTAGTGGAGTTATTCCCCCATAACTCTTTCTCCGTGGTTGGTCTACAATCAACGATGTTTTTTTATTAATAATATTCATAATTACATATACAAAATTAGGTTCATTGGACTTAGCATCTAGGCTCTCCAGCCTAATAAACACATAATTCTACCAGATTATAATTACTTGGCTCACCAGCCTACAAAACACCATTACATTCATAATTACAATCGGGGCTTGGCCTTGGGTTATTAAAATCCCCTCCCCTTATTTTTTCATTGTCCTCAGTGCAACTCATTTACACACCATCAACAAGATTTTCAAAATCTTCAAAAATATGTGGGTATTTTGTCCGCATAGAATCTTCATGCTCCCACGTTGCATCATCAGTTCTGTACCAGGTCCACAGGACCTTTACAAGCCTTATGGCTCGATTTTGTAGTTGCTTGTCCTTCTGGTCCAGTATGTACATCGTATGCACCTATAAAGTGTCTTATTTTTCCACCTGAATCACATTCCAATCAATCACATGATTAGCATCAGGTATATATTTCTTGAGAAAGGAGACATGAAATACATATGAGTAGTCATGCATGCAGGAAATGAAAGCATATAAGATACTGGTCCAATCCTTTCTAGAATTTCAAATGGTCCACAATATTCGGTTGCCAACTTGGAATATTTTCCCAACTTCAGGGAACTTTTGTTGGCTTTCACTTTCAAGAAAACATGATCACCCACTTTAAATTCCTTGTGGGTTCTTCCTTTGTCAGAATAGATTTTCTTATTGTCTTGGGAAACCTTTAAATTTTGTTTAATATTCATCAATTTCTCTTCCATTTCCTTGAGCAACTCTGGACCAACCACTATTCTATCAGTTTGGTTGTCCTAGCTTACTGGGGTTTTGCACTTTCTTCCATAAAGTTCCTCAAATGGGATCATCTTCAGTGATGCTTGGTACCCATTTTTGTAAGAAAACTCTACCAAGTGTAGGTAGTCTTCCCATATGGATGGTTTTTCCATCACATACATTCTTAACATATCTTCTATCACTTGATTTACTCTTTCTATTTTTCCATCAGACTCAGAATGATAAGTTGTGTTGAAGTTTAGGTTCGTTCTGAACCCCTTGAATAATCCTCTCCAAAACTTTGAGGTAAACTTTGGGTGTCTATTAGACAAAATTGTCTTGGGAATTCCATGAAATCTTGATACTTCCCTCATATACATATCAACAACATCAGTTTCCTTGTGAATAGTCTTCAATGGAATAAAATGGGCAGCTTTCATAAGCTTATCCACCACCACCGTGATGGAATCATGTTGCTTGTTTGTTCTGGGTAATCCTGTGATGAAATCCATTGTCACCACTTCCCACTTCCACTTAGGAATGGGTAATGGTTGTAGAAACCCATCTGGGTGTCTATGCTCAGCCTTGACCCTTTGACACTCCAATAATTTATCTATGTACTCTGCAATTTATTTCTTCATGCCTAGCCAATAATATTGTCTCTTGACTGCTAAAACTATTTTCTGATATCTAGGGTGCCCAACATAAGGCAGATTATGCATCTCTTTCAATATCACACTCCTCAATTCATGAGAAATGGGTACACAAATTGTGTACCTGTATAGTAGTATCCCATCAACTTCCAATCTATAATCTTTTATTTTTTGTAGCATCTTACCTTGTTGTAATTTAGTTACCAATTCCATGTACTACAAATAAACTTTTGTAGCCTAAAAAATTATGCCTTTAAGATCCATCTGATACATGCTAATGGATGTAGTATGTAGTTCATGCACTCTCCTGTTGATGTGAGTGGGAAATCCCACTTACAGACTTAGCATTTAAGGGCTCTAATCATGCATGAAGAAAATGACCATTTAAAGGCTTCTACGTTTTCCTATTCTCCCAACACAAAACCCCACATTCATGCAATACAAATATGAAAACAAGATTAGGTAACTCTACCTTAAATCCTTCGTTTGATGTTTATCCCTTCGCTTTCACTCGCTCCTTGACTGTAAGCCTCCTCCCAAAGATTACCTACATTCACATGTGGACAAATAGAGATCTGCAAACATGCATTTCATATACTAATTGATGGGTTAGATGTGACAATATCATAAAATAAATACACAATTTGAACACGTGATATGGTGGGACGAAAAACATATTCCTTTTTGTATTACTCTTCACAAGAGTAAACTTTAAAATATGTGGTCGGCACTGCTCCTCGAACCTGGTCCTAGGCTCCTCTTCACAATGCACCAACTACTCAACCTCACAATACAATTGCAGGAAATTAGAGCAAAGGGGGGATAAATTTGGGCAGATTTTCTATACTCCTCTTCTTCTTCTTTTAAATGGGACCCCTACCCCTTCTTTTACAGGTAGTTGTTCGGTTGAATGACGGGCCATAGGCAGTCAAATGGTTTTAGCAAATACCCAAAACTCTATTTCCCATCTACAACTTTCCATTTTTCATTTTTTTTTCAGTATATGCGGGTTGTAGAAGGCCTACAAGCATATCGATGTGTGCATACATGGGTTGTAGAAGGCCAGGGTGCATGTGGCTCAAAAAAGAGGGATTTTTAGAAGAGCTTGGCTCAAGAAAATAGAAACTAGTAGGGCCAGAGGCTAGGTATGAAGGCTGGGTGCAAATTAGGTTTATAACACCTGTTGAGTGCATCAGCCACTTTGTTCTCCTTTCCCTTGATGTTATTGATATCAAAGTCATATTCACAGAGGAAATCCAACCATCTACTCTGCCTAGAATTCAAAGTAGGTTGGTCAAACAAATATTTCAAACCATTATGGTTTGTTCTCATCTCAAACCTTCTTCCCATGAGGTAGTGTCTCCATTTGTTTAAATCATGCACTATGGATTCCAACTCCAGATCATGAGTGGCATAGAGCCTTTCATGCTTTTTCAATTTCCTAGATTCAAAACATATCAAAAACCCATTCTGGATGAGTACTTGTTGGGGTTCAGAAATGTCATATTTTCATCCACCTTTCCCTTCATCATTCTTCACATTTCATCGCCCATTAACCTTTCATGATAACATTTTCATAAATATATTTGGGTTTCACCTTATTATTTTCCACTTTATTCATTTTAGTATTAAAAGGGAATTTGTGATTAAATATTAGAAAATCGACATGTTTTCATATATATCTCAAAAATGTGTGAGCTTTGTAATGTGTACAAATATGTGAAGGATTAATTCAAAAGGACTTCTTGAATACTTCCTCCACCATTTCAAGATTTGAGGAGATAATTCAAGCCTATTCCAAGGAGAAGATCATGGAGATTTGGTTGGCATATCTTATCCAAGATATATGAGAGATATGTGTGAGGATTTGAAGGGATTATATTTTGTAATAATAGGAAATTGATTCAGAGAAAAGTGGATCTGTAATTATGAGATGGTTATCTTATCTTCAAGGATATCATGTATAAAAGAGAGTGCTCTCTCTTCATAAGGGGGTAGTCAGTAGTCATTGAGTAATAATTTGGTAGTCATTTAGTAGTAGTCCTTAGGATTTGAAAGAAAAAGGGCTTAGGGATTCTTAGCTTTGATTCATAGTTTTGGTTTTCATGCTTTCATTATTTTGTTATGAAGATTGATTTGATTATTGTAATGTAATATTTCTTCATTGGTGTGAGCTCACATATGTTGTTGTGTCATTCAACTCTTCACATGTTGTATTTCTTTTCCTTCATGTAGTTCTCCATTCCTAGATTAATTTCATTTCAGTTGTGTCTTGTACCAATACAATTCCAAGTCGTGTGTTTCAATTTCCTGCATTAGATTAATGATTCAATTTCAGTTGTAGCTTAAACATTAGATTAGATTAGTCTTGCTTCAATCCTGCATATACTTTACATGTGCTTCATAATTTTACGAACCTCGGATTAAAAGATTAGATAGTTGAGAAAGTACTACAATGCAATTAATACAACATTAGTTCTGCCCAATGTAATGATTGTCGTTCCCTTGTTACGATTGTTGTTCCCTTTACAGGAAGTGTCGTTCATTTGAACGGAACAATTGTTGTTCCATGATTTTTTTCCCTTTATAGGTGTTTCATCTTTGGAGGATGAGGTATTGAAAATGGAAGGTAAGAATCTACATAGGAAACAAGTAAAAAAAAAATCCAGTGCCTACCTTTGGCTGATGCATAAAGGTTGTTTTTAGGACATCTTTAGAGCCCAACATTTTGGCGTCATTGTCGGAGAAGCACAATGGATTGAGGTATTAGTTTATTTTTCATTTAAATTCATGCAGGTGTGATATATATGTGTTGGTAAGGGGTGATAGAAGCTACTTGAGTGGAGAATCCTCATGTTCTCCTTGCCAACTAGGTAAGTGTGAATTTCAATTTTTGCAAAGACTGTTCCAATTTCCGCAAGATTAATTTCAATTCCTGCAAGAGTGTTTAATTTCTGCAAGTGTGAGCTACATGTGTTGGTAAGAGGATCATAGAAGCTAATTCATTGGAGACTCCTCACTGTCCCTACCAACTACCAATAGCGTTTGATTTCCGCAACTGTGAAGAGTAATTGTTTTTTGTTTCAATAAGAGTGCTTTTATTTAAGTTTTTTTCATTTAGATTTCAGTTTTGGGTGTTGTAAGAATCTCTTTAACAAGATGATTTAACAATGAATTCCATATTGGAATAGCTCACTCAGATCCTTGAAAAGGTTGAGATCTCATCTTCTCACAAAGAGGATATCTTGATAGCAATCGAGGGCTTAATTACTCCTCCAGAGGCAAACGAAGAATTAACATACGAAGAATCATGCATATTTAATGAAGAACAATTAGGTGAGAAGGGGGTCGAGGAGGACAACGAGGAGCTACAGCATGATCTGAGAAAGAAAAATTGCGCCTACAAAATCCCGATCGAACGATGGTTTTAGGCGATTACTAGGTTAGATCCATTTAGTTTTTATTTTTATTTTTTTAATTCACAATTTCAATAGCTAATTTCCCACGTTCATACATATTTTCGATTGTCATTTGAGAAATTGAAAGATGACATATTCTTATTATTGTTACGTGCATGGATACATTGGCTATTTGACTACACGTAACTAATCTCTCATTTTTAATTAGCATAGTGTAGGTAAGAATTATTTTCAAGTTTTTTTAGAATAAGTATGCTCTCCTCCGCACTTAGTGAGATCGTGAGATCAAAAAGTAGGATGACTAATTAATTTCAAGAAGATTAATTGATTGACGATAAAAAAAAAATGTTTGCCT
>ML854476.1:20155-30689 GCA_009831015.1 Picea engelmannii | reverse complement strand
ATTTTTCCCCACAATCAAGCCCACTTAGCTTGCTACCCCATTTGCAAAACCTTAGCAAGTATTGTGCCTTATGAACTACCCAGTTAGAGCTCCCTTCACTCTTATTATTTAAGCATAGAGGGGCTTCAATGTTGTTTACACAATAACCAACATTCTTTATATTCATGGTTTTCACACAAGAACCAACCATAAGAAAATGTCAGTTGCTACTCTTGTAAATCCCATACTGGAAACATTCATTATCATCACTCAAAGCCGAAATTCATATGCCAAAATTTCTTAAGAAGATCCATGCATAGTTGCATGCAGATATGCAACAAGTTCAGTTTGGGGTTATGTTGGGGCTTAGAAATGTCATATTTTCATCCACCTTTCCCTTCATCATTCTTCACATTTCATCGCCCATTAAACTTTCATGAATCATTTTCATAAATATATTTGGGTTTCACCTTATTATTTTCCACTTTATTCATTTTAGTATTAAAAAGGAATTTGTGATTAAATATTAGAAAATCGACATGTTTTCATATATATCTCAAATATTTGTGAGCTTTGTAATGTGTAGGAATATGTGAAGGATTAATTCAAAAGGACTTCTCGAATAATTCCTCCACCATTTCAAGATTTGAGGAGATAATTCAATGCTATTCCAAGGAGAAGATCATGGATATTTGGTTGGCATATCTTATCCAAGATATATGAAAGATATGGGTGAGGATTTGAAGGGATTATATTTTGTAATAATGGGAAATTGGTTGAGAGAAAAGTGGATCTATAATTATGATATGGTAATCTTATCTTCAAGACTCTCATGTATAAAAGAGAGTGCTCTCTCTTCATGAGGGGTTAGTCAGTAGTCATTGAGTAATAATTTGGTAGTCATTTAGTAGTAGTCCTTAGGATTTGAAAGAGAAAGGGATTCTTATCTTTGATTCATAGTTTTGGTTTTCATTCTTTCATTATTTTGTTAAGAAGATTGATTTGATTATTGTAATGTAATATGGCTTCATTGGTGTGAGCTCACATATGTTGTTGTGTCATTCAACTCTTCACATGTTGTATTTCTTTTCCTTCATTTAGTTCTCCATTCCTAGATTAATTTCATTTATGCAATTTCATTTCAGTTGTGTGTTGTAGTAATTCAATTCCAAGTTGTGTGTTTCAATTTCTTGCATTAGATTAATTATTCAATTTTATTTGTATATTAAACATTAGATTAGATTAGTCTCGCTTCAATTATGCATATACTTTGTGTGTGCTTCGTAAGTTTACGAAACTCGGATTGACAAATTAGATAGTTGGGCAAGTACTACAATGTAATTAATACAACATTAGTTCGGCCCAATGTAACGACTTTCATTCCCTTGTTACAATTGTTGTTCCCTTTACAGGAAGTGTCGTTCATTTGAATGGAACAACTGACGTTCCCTTTACAATTGTTGTCCCTTTACAAGTGTTCCATCTCTGGAGGATGAGATATTGAAAACGGAAGGTAAGAACCTATGTAGGAAAATGTTTGTGCGAGGGCCTGCCTTTGGATGATACATAGAGGTTGTTTTTAGGACATATTTAGAGCCCAACATGACTCCACCCAATCCTTCTTTGCATGCATTTGTGCAAACCATGAATTCTTCATTCAGATCCGCAATCTTCCGAATTGGAGCACTGGTTAACAAATGATTCAATTGTTGGAAGCTCATTTCACATTATGTTGTCCATTGAAACTTATTCCCCTTCCTTTGCAAGGAAGTGATGGGATGAGATATTCTCAAAAAACCTGCAATGAACCTTTTGTAGTAGCCATCTAGACCCATGAAGGATATGACTTCTGTCACACTCTTAGGTGTTTTCCACCCTTTAATGGCCTCAATATTTTTAGGGTCCACTACTATCCCTTCTTCAGATATTAAATGCCCCAAATAGTGAATTTTGTTTTGATAAAATGAGCACTTGCTCAATTTTTCATACAACTGATTCTCTCTTAGAACTTGCAACACCATCCTCAAATGATGCTCATTTTCTTCTTCCGACTTGGAATATACAAGGATGTCATCCAAAAATACAATGACAAACTTGTCTAAATATTCTCAGAAAACGCCATTCATTAAGCACATGAAAACAATCGGTGCATTTGATAATCCAAATGTCACCATTGTGAACTCATAATGACCATACCTTGTCCTGAAGGAGGTCTTGTTGATGTCTTCCTCTTTAATCCTTACCTGATGGTATCCCAAACTGACATACATCTTTGAAAATATCATTGAATCCTCCAACTGATCGAAGAGATCATCAAACCTTGGTAAAGGATACTTGTTCTTTATAATCATTTTGTTCAACTGTCTGAAATCGATGCACAATATCAATGTCACATCTTTCTTCTTCACGAACAAGACTGGGGCACCCCAAGGTGAAACACTTGGTCGTATGTAGACCTTCTTTAAAATTTCTTCAAGTTGCATTTGCAATTCCTTCAATTCTGGTGTACTCATTCTATAAGGAGTCTTTGATACTAGAGTTACTCCAGGCATTAAATTTATAGAGAAATCAATATCTCTCTTTGGGCCTAGTCCTGGTACCTCCTTGAACACATCTTCAAAATATTCTAGGAATGCATGATCCTCCATATTTGGCACCTTATCCTTAGATGATTCCTCCATATGGGCTGCAAATATTTGACAAACCTTCTTGTAACACTTCTTTTGCTTCATTGTTGAGATTTCCCTTATAGTAACTACCCTGGGAATTCCTTATACTTCTATCTAATTTCCTTCCTCATCCAAGAAAGTGAATGCCTTGTTATGACAGTTTAATATGGCATGGTGTTGGTCCAACCAATCCATACCAATTAGGCAATCATATGATCCCAAAGGAAAGATGTTCAAATCTTCCTTGGTACTCATCCCAGTCATGCCCACTGGACATGAATTAACCAACTCAACAACCTTTCTCTTGGCTCTTGTAGCCAGCTGCACCAACCAAGATTTCCCATGATTTCTTCTTGGTAATTGAAACCTTTCCACTTACTTAGGATCTATATAGCTATGACTAGCCAGTGAATCAATTAAAATAGTAAAGGCATGGTTATTGATCATACCTTCAACTTCAATCATGTGTGATTGAAACTCAACTTGTTTGTTGTACAAGGCTACATAGATCCTAGGTACTCTTATGCCCATGTCCCCCAATGTTTCTGCTTGCTGAACATGGTGAACAACTCTCACCTTGTCCTTTCTATGAAGGAAATCCCTAAACTTATCATCTCCTTTACAACGCCAACATTGCATAGGTGTCTTCCTTGGAATTTTCCCACCTCCTTCATCCATCCTAGGCTCTCTCAAAATTGGTTGTCCTTGAGGAATATTTCTGAAAAATGGTGGCTTTTTCCCCTTCTGCCTCTGCTCCCTCTTAAATTTCCTCTTGTCTTCCTAGGCTTTTTGGAAAGTAGGCTTTCCTTTTTGCTGATCATAAAATCATTTTTCTCTCCTTATAGTTTCTTCCAGAGTCTTGGCATCATCACATTGGATTTATCACTGATGAAAGATGGCATCCCACTCAAATATCTATGGATATTTATTGCCTCATCCTTAATGAAAGGGACATACTTCAATAGCTCTAGAAATATCCTCTCATATTCATCTATAGTCATGCTACCCAGTTTAAGTTCAAAGAACTCTTTCATATTATTTTCATAGTATCTCTTGGCTATGTACTTCTTTTCAAAATGTTTCTTCAATTCCTTCCAAGTCACATTTTTCTCCTTGAGGTGTTGTACTTGCACCAACTAATCCCACCATAGGGATGCCTTTCCTTTAAGTTGGTAGATGGAAATTCTCCCTTTGTATGAGAAGAATAGTTTTTCAATTGGAAGTACTTCCTCATGCCTAGCAACAATGTCTTGGCATCTTCATCCTTCTTCTGCTCTCCATCTAAAGTAGGAGGCTTGAACTTATTCATTTCTCCTTTCAAATCATCCACCCCAAACCTCCTATGTTTCCTGACATGGGATGGACTTGAGATACAGTGTACTCTCTTATGGGAATGCTTTTGGGAGTTTTGGTGATGTATTCTAGCACTCCTCGACCTTATTTCCTCATTAGGGAACCTGTGGCTCCCTGATTTGTTGGAGCAACTCTCCTTATCCAAATTTTTTTCAATACTTTCCAGGCTCCATATTAACTTCATATTGAATTCTTCATGTTGCTCTTTGGATCTCTTAATCATTTCATTATCTTCCTGGTGAATTTGGACATCTTTTTGTAAATTTTTAATGATTTTCATCATGCTCACATACTTATCTATTTATTCTTCATTCCCATTGGATTTTGTTCCTTCAAATCCCAAATGGAAATCCATTCCTCTAGCTTCATCATCTGGACTGTAAGCATCATGTGCCTCCTCCATTTCTTTGCACTATGTAACAATCCTGTCTGATTCTGACAATTGTAAACTCTGCAAAATGTGCAATCAACCCAATTTTTGTCAAGCTATTAGACTTAATAATTCTCGAGAATAACTTAAACAACCTGATTCAACAAAATAATATCAGACTTCATTTTCTGCAGGTCTTTAGTCGATCAAGAATCTCCATGGCTCTATATCCAAGCCTTTTTATATTCTACAATTCACTTTCGAGTGCTAGCCCCATTTTTCCTTCATCCCTTAATTCGCATGTGACCATGGTTGTGACCAAGTGCTAATAGTTGGGAGCTTATCTAGAGCCTTGAAACTTTAGGGCTCTGGAGGTTTAGAGGTTTCCCTTTCTGCACATCACAAACATCACAGAACCTTGAACTGGAAAATTCACGGAGGATGATGGATCTACAATCCACATTCTCTGTTAAGATCTATGGTGGATAGCATGTTTGGGACTCCGGGATTCAGCGGTTTCCAAATCACATAACAACAAATCTCCCAGAGTGTCGAATTAGAAAACTTGTGAAGCGGGGTGGATCAAAGGTCCATGAATTCCTAGCATTCTACAATTGATAATTACTACGGAACTGTGGGCTTCGAGAGTTTCGGACTGTCCATACTCTCAATCCTTCTGTAGTTCCATGTCTCCGAAATACTGCATCTATTTCCAAGTGTCATTTCATGATCAACAGTCGAAATTAACTCCCCCCTTCTGGGCTTCAGGTCTTCAGCGCTCCAGGACTTCGGGGCTTTGGGGTTCCAGGACTTCAAAGGATTTCACATTTGCACACTCCAAAAACCCTGAACCGTGAATCTGTGAATGCTTCCATGTCACCCCCAGTGACATCTTCACATCACATCACTTCAGCGCTATGGGACTTCGAGGATTTCTCTACTCAAAGATATATGTAACAGCTTTCCTCTAAAGTACCAAGTCTCTAAACTTCACGATCCGACACCACATGTCTACTGGATTCAATTTATCATGGGTCTGATCTAGTTAAATTCTTTGTCAAGGTTTTAACTACTTTATGTATCATCAAGGGCCCCACTACCCATGCTTGACAGGAGTGCCATATGGCGTAATAATAGAAGTGGACACATGGCCCAATCGGATGGGTGACACGTGTCATGTTCTAATTTCCCTTTCATTCTTCCAAAGGTTCTTAACTCACTGACACATGGCACACATCCCATGTGTCCATGTCATCCTTGGTGACATCATTAGGCCACGTCACTTCGAGACTTCGGGATTTGGAATATTTTACACTTGCATTCCTCAAATCTCTTGAACTTCAAACTTCCAAACAACTTTACCTTCCGGGGTCCACATGGTAAAACTATGAACAATTTAGGTGGTGGCACATGGCATGTCTAGGAAGGGTCCACATCACCACTGGTGACGTCATCATGTCACGCCACTTCTGTTCTTCGTCTTCGGGCTTTCAAAATTATCACACTATCACACTCCAATTCTCCTGAATGTCGAACTCCCGAACAAGCAAATCAGTCGACACGTGCCCCTTTTTTTATGAACGGTCTGAATTACCTCCAGTCTTCAGGACTTCAAGAGTTTTCTCCTTAGCACACTTTTTTTCTCCCAAATATCAAACTCCCAAACAATACAATCTACCGACAGGTGCCCCTTTTTGATAAACGATCTAGATTAACTCTGGACTTCAAGACTTCGGGAGTTCCCACTCTAGCACACTCCACTTCTCCTAAAGTGCCAAACTTCTGAACTGTTGTGAGATCTATGGCTCAAAATCACTTTCACACAGATTTGACGGCTGAGATTTGTTTTTCATCAGTGTGCCTTACCTTCTTCTCTCAACTTGATCTAACGTCTCTAATCTATCCTCGACTAATCCAATGGTCAAGGACTTATCCCCGGATCTATGGTGTAGATCCACTCTGAAACTTCGAAACTTCGGGCTTCAACCCCTTCTTCTCTATCACACATAAACTTCGTCGAAGTCGCGAAGTTTTAAGTACTTAGGGGTTAACTTTCCTGCACCTTTTCTAAATATGACAACTGTGAAGGGTCTTCCTTCTCCCAAATAGATCCTATGGCCCAAATTCAATCCTCATGGCCCAACACAATGGTTTTTGTATCTTCCTTCCTCTATAGGTTTTCTTGAACTGTTATACTTCCTGAGCTTCTGAACATAGTCCAAGTGTTCACACGGTGCCTTCATGACACTCAGGGATGCTCTGAACTCTGAATTTTGTCCCTTTCGACAACAATTCGCTCTGCAATATTTGTTCCACTAACCATTACCATGGCCCATCAAGGCTCAGTGTCAAAACCTTGGCTCTGATACCAATTTGTAACACCCCCAACCACCAACAGGCTGGGCAATGTCATAGAGTAAACATTTTTCTTCTTTGATACCACTTTGTAACATACCCGGCACACCCATGTCGGACCATGCTACTCTAGAAAACTAACATGCTCAAGTACACACACACACACACAAAGATAATATATATATATATATATATATATATATATATAATGCAATTTTAACCATATGTAAACATTCTATATATACATATTCTTGCAAAAGAGACAATAACACATACAAATTTAATAGATGACTTACGTTTTGTTATTATATAGCATAAAGCAGAAATAACAGTAAAAGAATACATGTAGTAATCACAGACAAAACCCATAAATATAACAGCATATATAAATACACAACATATAATCAAACTTGGAAATAAGACTTATCTTTTAATTGAATTAGACCAACTGCGTACAGACCTTCCACAAACCTCCCATCCTTAGACCACGTTTCTCACCACTCTCAGCAGTGGGTTACCCCCGAGCTGGGAATAAGATCCATCGGGCAAGGGATTCCTAGGCTAGGCAGGGACAACAGGAAGTTGCACAATAAAAAAGGAAGGATTTCCTCCAAGGCGCCACTTACGTCCACAGCTCACAGACTATCATTCCCCACATTCATGTTGATCCAAAAAGATATTTTAAAGACTATGGTTGAGTTTTAAAACATGAGTTCATTAACCATTTAGGAAATTGATGAAAGAGAAAGAATTAATGATGAAACGTGGGATCCATAATAACATATACATATATCTAAATAAGCATAATGAAACAACAAACCATAAACAACAAAGTTGATAACGAAGTTCGGCAATCTCACCTACGACTTCGGGCCTTTGTCTTGGTGGTTGAGGCTTTCTTATTTCTGTTAAAAGATTCAAAAGTACATCATAAAAGTTCCAAATGGGTTACAAAACTAATATGTCTGTGTTCTTCTATATCTCAAGAACCCAACAAAACTGATGGCACTGAAAACGAATGAACGAAGCTCCCAGAAATGGCCTGCAAAGTTTTTCTCCTCAATGGCTTCCTTGAATAAAAATGGCTTTGGATTTACAATTATTCATCATTTCCTTGTTATGAACCTCCCCTAAGGCTGCCAATAACCTATGGTTTATATAGGCTTGAATTTGGCAACAAACTCCCAACTTCCCCCCAAGATCCGACCTCAAAAAGAGCTCCAGATCCTCCAAAAATGGCCAAAATCTCCCAATATCAAGCTAAAAATCAATTAAAATCATAATATAATGTTTTAAAACCCACTTTTGGGCTAGTGTAAGGTGCAACCCCCTTAATTTTGGGTCTTGGTCGCATGTGTGTTTTCCATGTGTCCAAGCGCTATGCGCTAGCTCCTTAACCATCGGACCCTGGTCGTTTGCAAGGCCATATGGCCCTGGTCTTGGCTCCCAAGTGCCTCTGAGTCTATAGCCTTGGTCGTTAATCCCCTAGTCACATGCCTTGGTTGACGGGCTAGCCCTGCCCACTGGGCGCTAACCCCACACTTCTGCGCCAGAGTACAAGGAGTGGGTCATATGGCGTATGGTAGCATGGAACCGAAGGCTGAGTATTGGATTCTCGTGCCAAGGGTTATAACACAAGGTAATATGGAAATGGTCCTATGGAACGCACCAGGGGTTTGGGCCTAGCCCCATCCCTATTCTCCTCCAAACGAACACAACGGTAATTTTAAGTATTTAGGAGAAGGTATAGTGGTAAGAAACAATGTGTGGGAGGGCTAGTAGCCTAGTCCTGCCAAACCTCTCTGCCCAGTCTGAAGGTCACGGGTTGGACTCCCATAGAACCCATTAAAATTTTCCCAAGCGACTAATGGAGGAGTGCCATGTGACACCATACCGTTCGCTCAAATATATGCCACATTTCGGAGCATGATTCGACCACCTATATGCCCAGTCAACATGCCATTGTATCTGCCACATTAGTCAGCTATGACATGTTGTACGGTTGCACGGACCATGCCACATCAGTTCATGCCATGTGTCACCCTTGTAGTGGTGCCACATGTCACAATATGACTCGTCCACCTGTCAACACCTGCCCACATCAGCAACTATCTACATCAGCATTCCAACTCACTGTCACATCACTATACGTCCCATACAGTCCACTGCCATGTCAACATTGTACGGACTGTATAGTCATCAAAATTTTTCCTGTTTGGCAATACGAATAGACCGTGATAACTTTTGCATATCGTATCTGTTTGATCCCTTTCAATTTGCGTTGAGTTCATAACAACAAGGTCTACACACACATCCATTTTGAATCCATTCTAAGCACTTTGATTTGTAGGCCTTCCTGGACCTATTTTGATTCCTGGAGCCATTTTGGATCACGCCTCCCCACTAAGACCTTTTGGTCCTATAAAAGGTTAATAACTAGTCATCAAGTGTGGGATAGGCCACCCCACTTGTTATTTGTCTTTAAACTCTGTCTTGTGCACCTATCTCATCTTGATCAACTGTAAAACAACCATGATAACTGACAGCATATCGTTAGCCACTTGTACTCTATCACATCTTACTAAAGCCACTATCACCCATGTTGATAACATTAATAATGATAACATCAGAAATATCACTGCAAATGAGCTAATATATTTGTAATACTTGCACGAAATTAGCTTATCTTGAAGAAAATTGTGATTGATATTCCATTCTACAATCATCTCTTGTTCTTTCTTAATATCAATTACTTGATTTGGGAAAATTATAAGTGTGTTTCTTTCATGATCTTCCTTTATTAATTGTTCCATTGTTTGAAGAGATGGATTTTCTTTTAAATTATGAGCATGTACAACATATTCTTTGCCTGCTTTGATTAAGTGATATTGATTTCGTTCTCTGTAGAAGATTTATTTGCAATCATACAAATAAGGACTACCTAATACCATTCTACAATCATTGAGTAGCACCTCATCACATGTTACCTCATCCACAAACTTAGATGAAATTGAAAACTTTAATGTGCATTTCTTTATTATGTGCAATTTATGATTGTTTCTTATCTATTTAAGTGAGTAAGGATTTTGATGCATTTGAGTGTTTAATCCCAATTGTTTAACTACTTCCTTTGAAATCAAGTTAGATTGAGATCCACTATCTATCAATGTGTCGACCTTAGTATGTCTCATTATGACCCTTATGTGAAAAAGTTTACTTTTAGAATTAAATCCATCACCAATTTTACATGTCAAACCAACCGCTGAAATTTTAGATTCATCACCCAAATCTCATCCCAAGTCTGTTGGTCGTGTTGTTGCTACAACTATTTGCCTCCCTTTCCTTTCTTTGAACCACTTCGATCTCTTCTCAGGATGGAATAACCAGAAATGGTCCTCATCCTTCCCTTCTTTCTTTCAATGCTTGCAAGAGGGCTTCTCTTCCTTTCTTGCCACTGAATTTTCCTTCTTGCCATTCCACTTCCTTTTGTCCTCTTTTCTCGAAGATGATTCCCCTAATACACCAACTCTTGTTTTCCCTGCCTCAATCTATGTTTATTGAACAGAAACCTCATCAAGATTAGTAGGTCCAAACATAAATACAATGTTATGAATGTGTGCATGTAAACCTCCTATATACTTCATAAGATTTTCTTGGGTATGTAAAGGAATATCTGTTATTGGATAAATCCGTAAGTGCGGACACGAACCGATCTCCCTAGATCCACCTGGATCTAGAACAAAAGAGGACAGAATAATACACTTTCCCTAGATCTAGACTATTGAATGAACTAAGAGGTGAGGATCAC
>WSFP011385356.1:0-28905 GCA_009831015.1 Picea engelmannii | reverse complement strand
GAACCAGCTACCATTCTGCAGCAGTTTCCACATCTCAAGCCTTGAGGACAAGGTTGTTTTTAAGGGGGCGGACATGTTAAGGTCCTAACCCTCACATAGGTAGATCAATGTATTCGGATGTAATAAAGGTCAATATGAATAAGACCTTTCAATAAAATCGAATAAGGCGGATGTAAGAAGACCTAATAGAAGCTTCCACTTCTAGAAGGATCTTCCTCTAGATGCTTCTCTTAATAGACATATTTAGTATAAATAAGGGTCGAGGGTATGAAAACCCTAGCTTGGAGATTATTGTAACAGAGCGCTGCTTGACTGGAGGTTGCCCCCTCGAAGAGGCCTCTGAACATTGCTTTCTGAATCAAAGTGATTTTCTATTTCTATTTATTATATCATTACTGTGTATTGTGAAGATTATGCTGGATATTTTACTGTTATTCTGCCATTTCTAGCATTTTATTTATGTTCTGCATATTTTATATATCTGGTATCTTGCAGAGAGTATGAACTCATGTATTGAGTTGATAAGAATGGAAGAATATCTTTGATCGACAACAATAAACACCTCAAAGTAGAGGTTCCATTCCTCTTGAAACTCCCTTAAATGTATATATAAAATTATGCAGTTGCATATAGAGGAACTTAGCCCAAGCAATATGCCTAGTATGGGTGTCGGTATCCAACTAAGCCATTGTCTAATCTTCATGAATTATTGGCATCTCTCCACAGTCTAATGATATGCAGTAATGTGCCCATATTTGATCTGTGGTTCGACCTTCAACCAGCAGTTATTTATCTCTATTCTTTGTGTCAACAAAGGCGCCCAGGTTAGAGATGAGACACCACCCAAAATAAATATATGAGAAAGAAATGAGATATTCTTCAAACAATGCAAGGAATAAGTAATACAAATCTCCCAGATGAGGAGAAAATTCCCAGTAGAGATATTCCTCAGCCCCCAAAGAAAATCGACCCCAAATCAATAAAACTTAGCCTACCTCCAAATGCCACGACCCTGCTACTCTGTAAACTCACCCAGCCACAAATTACAGAATCCAAGAAATATAGAACTCATCCAGCCAAAGGAAAAATGAGTTCCCATAGAATAATTTGGCCCACTACTTAGAAACTCTTCTCAGCCACACTAAAACTCGACCTCAATAAACAAAATCACCCACTGGGTGTGGAAAGTCGCCCCAAACAAATAACTCAATTCCTAAACAATATGAACATTGCCCAGTGATGAAAACTCTAACCAATTGATGCGATATGAAGAAATATGCAATGATCTCTTCCCAAAAACATGTAGGGTGTATCGTTGCAACACCGAAACCAGTAAACAAGGAAGGGTTTCCAAAAACCCTAGACTCTTTCCTAAAGTGCTCTCAAAATCTAATTTCCAAGTGAGTGAATGCAAGAATGATCACTGACTCCTCCTATTCCCCATTTTTTTATACTTCTAACTTGATCTTTTTTTTCCTTCTCTTATGAATGTGGGATAATAACCCCACTTGACCTTTTTTGTCCTCCTTCATGTTCCCTTGATTATTTTCCTCTCTAGCCCACGGGAACTCAATTAGGCTAGCAGAATTCTCTCTTAGAGAGATTAGGAAGATGGGGACATTACAGTCCTCCCCACACAAGATTGTTTTCCCTTGACCAATTTTAATCATGGATGTTGGAGTACCTACTCTCCTTCCCATATAGCCTCCTCGATAGGAAAATCCTTCCATTTGACAAGGTACTCCCTGACAGTTAGGTTCCTTAGATTCTTCTCCCTGATCTCCAAAATATCCTCAAGAACCAAAATCAATTACCCCTCTTCATCCAGTGGTGGTAAGTCAGCAGAGGTAGTGATATTTTGTCCCAAGGCCTTTTTGAGACATCAAACATGGAATACATTATGTATTATGCATCCCTATGAAGGCTCTAGCTCGTATGCCACCTCTCCCATGCGCCTCGAAATCATGTAGGGTTCGTAGAATCTAGGTTTCAATTTTTCTTCTCCCTTCATCTTAAGTGATGACTTCCTATAGAGATGGAGACGTAGGTACACCAAGTCCCCAACCTCAAATCCACATTCCACCTGATGTCTGTCTGCATAGACCTTCTGCTAATTTTGATCCATCTCCAATTTTTCCTGAAGGGTCCGTACAATATCCTGGCTCTCCTGAACCCAATATTTAGCTTTAGGTTCTTTGTTGTCTCCAAACATCCAATCCACAAACATAGGCACATCATATCCATACAAAGCTCGGAAGGGTGTCATCCCAATCGACATGTCATAGTTTGTATTGTATCAGTGATCGCCCAAGTGTAGCTACTTAATCCAAGCTTTTTATTGGCCTGACACATAATTCCTGAGATAGTCGTCAAGCCATTTATTCACAATCTTAGTGTGCTCATTCGTCTGAGGATGGTATCTCTTGCTAGGTGTCAGTTCTGTCCCAACTAACCTGTTAAGTATCCTCCACTCAACTCACTATCCTGTGATGTATGAAAAAATGAGGCCTCTTGAATCTCAACGATAAATAGAGAAACTTGATACTATGAAATCTCGATCAACTCATCAAAGGACTATTCAAATAGGGAACCAATCCCATGCATCCTAGGAGTAAACTCCTACAAATAATGATCAACTCTCACGAAAAGTGATCTTGGCCTCCACAACCTCGCAAATACATGCGTTGCCTCCTCTATTTGAATGTACAGCCACCAAAGTGAGGCACTACCACAACTCGGTGAATCATAAGAAATTGAAACTCCCTCCTCTAGTCTGAAGCCCAATGGAAAATCTGAGTGGTTTTCCCCAATAAGGAGCATCTTATCTCTCACAGTCGTTGAATTTATAAGCCCTGTAATCCCAGGGTCCCATGCTAATCTCCTAAAGGGTCCATTATGTTGATGTTTCTCCACTTTGATCATAATTGTTTGTCCAATGTACTCGAACAAATTTGGGAGTCTAGACACCCTCCTGTAAAGAGGGTTTGCCCTCTGTGGTTCCTCAAACTCATACGAGTCTCCTAGATTCCATGCCAAAAGTGTATAATGTATCATCCACATGATCATATCCCTATGTGTCGACTCAAGGACGAAATATATTCCATCTCTGGAATAGATCATGTCATCCTCTAGTTTGTATTGGCCCACCTGTGTACTGACCACATGCCCCAAATGAAATATCTTTGTCACACCCATAGTGCCCCATGTATCATCTGAATGTCTCCAGTGATCCTCCAAGATCTTGTTTTCTAAGATGAGATCATCAAATAATGGCAATATAAACCTATGCAAATGTATGCATGACTAGTAAGCGACTAATGTGTTGTTTAATCCCAAGGGTGTGACCACAAACTCATCTGCATATGTCCACGAACTAACTGAATAGTTGCATAAACTCCATACTAATCCCATGCCATCACCAACATCAATAGGTGTCTCCTCACATAGATGGTCAACCACACTCTCTCCATCATCGCAGGTACTACGAATGTTGATGATATGATCTCCAAAATCCACGCATTGCGGCAACGGAGCAAAACACTCTCCACTGGAAAATCCATGCTCCATCAAGTATGCATTTTCTCTGCACTCCAATTCATCCCCATGTACACCAATGTACATTGTTGCATGCCATTGTAGACTAATTCACATCCTTGTATTTCCATGTATACCATTGCATACTCCTATGTCCTTTGGTACCATCATGTATCCTAGATGTACTACTATATCAATTGATCCATGAGTATCAACTAACCCTGGATCCTGTATAGTTGTGTCCTCATCATGGGTGTCAACTAACCCTGGATCCCAAATGGATGTGTTCTCATATGAAGTGTAAATGTCTCCATAATCCATGAATGCATTCTCAACTATCTGATCGGGATTCGGGACTTGAGGCATCAATGGGCTCTCCAAAAATAGTGGCCCCTGCAACACATGTGCACCCTCACGAGTCTTTGGGTCATCTCTCCCTACAATCGCCTACAAGTCTGAATGCTTCTCCATCAAACCGTCCATGTCACTTATATCCTCCTAAGATAAGGCTAACACATATGATTGGTCATCCTCTAAAATGAATGAAGGAGATCTATGATTCAACTCCTCTTGAATCTGCTCCACCTCATTCTCTTTCTCCTCTAGCACTCTATGGTACATCTCACCAATCACTAGAAGGTAATATCTATCCATAAGGAGATGTTGGTAGTCGAACCTCATCACTACCACTACCTCTTTGAGTGTTTGAAAATATGAAATGGAAAACTCACCTCCCAAACCATCATGTACCTTTGTGGCTCTCCAACAACACTCTGCCACCATTGCGTGTGTAGCATCAAAGTGTCTCATGGATTCCACAATCATACACTCACTAACCTTCAGTTTCCATGTCAAATGGTGAGACTTATATGAGAAATCATCCACATCATGTTGAAGTGATACTCCATAAGTGTTCCTACCCAAATCAAGTGTGGGATCCACAAAAGAACACTCCCCGATATCATCTACACTATTATTATCATCGGTGATGTGCACCTCCTAAATAATATCAGTATCCAAGGGTGGATCATCTAATGCCAATGCCTCATTGCACTTAGGTGTATTCACACCCAAGTCATTGCATACCTCATGACAAGGTGATGATGCTACCTCCTCCTCATGACCTAATGTGGTATCCCCCTATCCAACCTATGGGATAATGTCATTACCCTCGTGGGGAAACTTTGATGATGTTCCCAAAGTTGCAGCTCCATCACTCTCATCACACACAACCGCATCATGGATGGGTATATGCTCATCCAAGGAGTCAACCTATGATCTTGTCAAGCCTCTATCCTGAAGTGGTGTTTATGCCTTACCAACTGTCTTGGATGTGGATCTGTTTTTCTTCTTCTTGAACCACTCTAGATGTTCTAACAGGGTTGTTATACTTCTTTTTTTCTCTTGCATGATTTGAAAAAATTTCGTCGAAAGCTCCTTTTGTGTCTTTATCTTTTCCAAAAATTGATATGTATCTACTGTCAACGTTGCCCTTCAAATCTCACAGCTACAAAGGATCATGCTCTGATACCATTGTAAGATACCCTCTATATATCCCTTGATTTTAGGCTATTTTTTTGAGTTTAAGGAGTTGTTATCACTGAGGTATTTCATCAAACAGTTTGCACCCAAATTGTTGTTAACGTAATCCTTGTAACTTCTTGCAATAGACAAAGCATTCGAACAGTTCCTAGATTATTTCCAATTATACCCAATGCAGAAATAGCTTACTGTAAGTGCAAAACACTACAGATAATGGATGCACATTTTATTAAAATCCATAAATTCATACACAGATAGCTCCAGTACTTTCATAAGAAAGATTACAATGGTAATTTCAGTTATAGCATAAGCACACAATTACACAGGCTGTAATAATTAGATAGAACCTGGAATTTGAGTGAGAGTATGAAATCTTGTATTGAGCTTATAAGAATGGAATAATATCTTCGATCATCAGCAATAAACACCTCAAAGTAGAGGTTCCATTCCTCTTGAAACGCCCTTAAATGTATATATAAAAATATGCAGCTACATATAGAGGAACCTAGCCCAAGCAATATGCCCAGTATGGGTGTTGGTATCCAACTAATCCACTGTGTAATCTTCGAGACTTATTGGCAGCTCTCCACAGTCCAACGATATGGAATAATATGCCTAGATTTGATGTGCGGTTCCACCTTCAACCAGAAGTTAGTTATCTCTATTCTTTGTGTCAACAAAGTCGCCCAGTTTAGAGATGAGACACCACCCAAAAGAAATATATGAGCAAGAAATAAGATAGTCTTCAAACAATGCAGGGAATAAGTAATATAAATATCTCAGGTGAGGAGAAAACGCCCAGTAGAGATATTCCTCAGCCCCCAAAGAAAATAGACCCCAAATTAGTAAAACTCAACCTGCCTCCAAATGCTACAACCATGCTACTAAGTAAACTCTCCTAGACACAAATTACAGACTCCAGCAAAGATAGAACTTGGCCAGCCAAAGGAAAAATGAGTTCCTCATGGAATAATTCGACCCACTTCTTTGAAACTCTTATCATCCACACTAAAACTCGTCCTTAGTAACTAAAATCGTCCACTGGGTGTGGCAAGTCGCCCCAATCAAATAACTCAATTCCTGAACAATATGAACACTGCCCAGTGATGAAAACTCTAACCAACTAATGCGCTATGAATAAATCTACAATGATCTCTTCCCCAAACTAGCTAGGGTGTACCGTTGCAACACCGAAACAAGTAAACAAAGAAGGGTTTCCAAAAACCCTAGACTCTTTCCTCAAGAGCTCTCAAAATATAATTTCTAAGTGAGTGAATGCAAGAATGATCACCAACTCCTCCTATTCCTCCCTTTTTATATACTTCTAACTTGATATTTTATTTCCTTCACTTATGAATTTGGGATAATAACCCCACTTGGATTTCGTTTCTGTCATTCATGTTCCCTTGATTATTTTCCTCTCTAGCCCACGGGAAATCAATTTGGCTAGCGGAATTCTCTCTTAGATATATTGGGAATATGGGGACATTAAAATAAACCTGTCAAACTTCAAATACCACTACCTTGGAGCTTTTATTAGGCCATACAAGCTCTTCTTCAACCTGCATACCAAATTATCCTTTCCTTTGACCTCATACCCTTGTGGTTGTTGCATATAAATCTCTTCCTCCAAACCCCCATGGAGAAAAGTTGTTTTTAAATCTAACTGTTCAAGATGCAAATATTCTACTGCCACAAGACTTAAAATAGTCCTAATTCAAGTCATATTAACAACATGAGAAAATAGTTCATCAAATCTATACCTTTCTTTTGTGCAAACCCCTTTACAACAAGTCTAGCCTTGTACCATTTTTTCCTCTTCTTCATCCCTCAACCTGTAAACCCATTTATTATGCAATGATCATTTTCATGCAGGAAAATGAACCAAGTCTCAAGTTTGGTTATTTACCAAGGATTTAATTTCCTCTTTCATGCCTTGCTCCCACTTCTTTTTAGTTTCTACTTGCATTACCTCTTCATAATTTTCTGGTTCACTAGAATCAATGAACAATAAATAATATAGTGGAGAGTATCGTTCAGGGGGTCTACTTAACCTGGTATATATTCTAACAACACTTGTAGGAGTTTGAGGTACATGCTTCTCATGTTGTTGTACATTTTGATTTTATGGTACCTTTGATATTTCTTTTTTAGTGATCTCATCAAGCACTATGTATTATGGTTTTTCTTTTTCTTATTTATTTCCCTGCAACTGATCTTTTTACATGACCTTCTCATTGAATATGACATATCTACTCCTAATGATTTCTTTATTTTCATAATCCCATAATCTATAACCAAAATCATTAACATTGTATCCAATAAAGGTACACTTCTTGGATTTTGCCTCAAGCTTTGTTCTATTGTATTTATCGATATGGACAAATGCTTCACAACCGAAAGTATTCAAAAAAGAATAGCTTACCTCTTTACCTATCCATTCCTCCTCTGGAATTCCACCATCCAAAAATATTGAAGGTCCTCTATTTTTAAAGTAAACAACAATATCTACAACATCTTCCCAGAACTGTAAGGGCAACCCAGCATTGAATCTCATACTCCTTGCACACTCCATGATTATCTTGTTCATAATTTTTGACACATGATTTTATTGTGGTGTTCCTGGAACTGTTTTGTCTCTAGGAATCCCATCGTATGAACAATGATCATCAAACTCCTTGTTGCAATATTCACCTCCATTGTCTAATCTAGGACACTTGAACATTTTTCCTGTCTCATTCTCAACCAAATCTTTCCATTTCTTAAAAGTATCAAAAACATCATTTTTTTGTTGAATGCAATAAACCCAAGTTTTCCTAGTTGCATCATCAATAAGAGTAACATAATAACGAGAGACACCAAGAGATGATACATGAGATGGTCCCTATACATTTTTATGCACAAGTTCTAACCTTTCACTCTTCTTTTCCTTTCTGACTCTGAGAAATATGACTCTCTTATGTTTTCCATAAACAAAGTTCTCATAGAAATCCAAATCAATGTGTCTAAGATATAGCAACACATTTATTTTGTGAAGTATCTGCATCCCCGTCTCACTCATGTGTCCAAGCCTATGATGTCATAGTGTTGTATCCAATCCTGTAGAATCTAAAGAGATAGAAGAGTCAGTATTACCAATACATAAATACAATGTACCTACCTTCTCTCCTTTTGCTATCACCAATGATCCTTTGGTGACCTTACACACCTTATCTGTAAATATAGATATAAAACCTTCACTTTCCAACTGCCCTGTTGAAATTAAATTTTTCCTTAGATATGGAACATGTCTTACCTCTTTCAACAAACATTGGTTTCCATTCTTTTGCTTTATTTATACCTTACCCATTCCAACAATTTTGCATGGTGCATCATCACCCAAATGAACCTTTCCAAAATCACCTTGACCATAATCTAGAAAATGTTTCCTATGGGGTGTGGCATGAAATGAAACCCCTGAATCTACTACCCAAGACTCGGAAATATTATCTATAGAAAGAATCAAAGAATCTTGAAACACATTACCTGTTACATTTGCTTCCTGATTTTTCTCTTGTTGTCCATCTCTTTGTTTCTTTGGAGATTTGTAGTCTTTATTCAGATGTCTTTTCTTCCCACAATTGCAGCACTCTATCTTTCCTGGTCTAGATTTGGATCTGGCCTTCCTAGATTTCCCACAGTTCCCTTATCCCTTTCCTATATCCTTTTGTCTTCCCTTGTTCTCCATGGTCAATGCATTACCTGATGTCTTACCCGTGCTTTTCCATCGCAATTCCTCGCTAAGGATAACACCAACAACATCATCAAATTTTATATTGTTTGAACCAAAGATAGAGTTACTTACATCCATGACCAAGCCATTCCATCTTTCTGGCAATGAGCACAATATTAGAAGAGCCATGACCTCATCATCAAAGACCAATTTTATAGAAATTAGTTGATTAGTAACTGTATTAAATTCATTTAAATGATTTGCAACAAACCCACCTTATGACATCTTCATATTAAATAATCGCTTCATTAGAAATACCTTATTGGACGTCGAGGGATTTTCATACAGTTTAGCCAATGCATCCATCAGCTCCATCCTTGTATTTTCTTTTGAAATATTGAAATCCATTGACGTTGTCAGGCTCAGTTGTATCATTCATAGTGCCTTTCTGTCAAGAACCTCCCATTCTTCGCCCTTCATGGTCATCGGATTTTTTTTTTATTCCTCCCAATGATAGGAATAGATCCTTTGATGTAAATAATATTCCATCTGCATCTTCCATAACTAGTAGTTTTGGCCATTAAATTTCTTGACCCTAAACTTTTCATCTTTCTCCATTTCTCCCACTCGAACCAGGAACCCTATTTTCCTACAAGTTACCTTTTGCTCTAATACCAATTGTTAGAAAATAGGATCGCGGAGAAATAAAATAAAATAAATGCGGAAATAAAACATAGAAGATACACAATACAATAGAGACACAGATATATGTGGTTCACCCAGTGTGGGCTATGTCCACCAGAGAAATTTCCAGGTCCTTCCTTTTTATTATCCAAGAAAAATGAAGGGATACAACCTACAACACACCCATTGTAACTTACTCTTCTTTCTCTCACATTCTCCTCTCTTAGCATACAATATTTGCAATAATACACAACCATAATAAAATTCCCTCATAAAAGAGGGTTTCATTCTAGGGAAGAAAACCCTAACATAACTTCTACCATCATATCTGTGATCGTATAATGAATGGTCTAGATTGACTACAAAATCACAATATTTCAATTGCAAAAAAAAAAAAAAAAAATCGGCCCCCTCATGGTCGAGGGACATGAATTGTGTATCCTGCAGTTTCTTTGGCATGCATATGAATTAGGAAAATAATCAGGCTCCACAACCAACAGTATGATTTAGCGCCTATGGACATGAATTCTGAAAAATGGTAAGTGAATGAGATGATAGTCTAGGTGAGACCACATTCCCAAGTGGGGATTCTATCATGAGAATCCCTAAATCTTTTAAATGTAGCTCGTTGAATATTGTAAGGGTTTTTATTCATAAACTTTGGTTCAAAAACATCATAGGTTAAATCAACTATGTTCTTAGGCTTAGAGGATTAGGCATTAGGTTTAACAAGACTTATAGGTTTCCTTCAAGTAGCCATTAAAACAAAAAATGAATGATAAACGACCAAAGGAAAGAACATAATTAGGAGATGCAAGCATACCCATGGGACTCTTTCCCTTTCAAACAGTCAATTGTACCTTTTAACTTTGAGTAATTGTATAGAGCATCAACAAGGTCTTCAACTACCTTTTTCAACAATGTTGATAGAATTTTTCTTTTGAAAATGAAATTCATTCCTCAAATATTCAATTATATAACTATATTGATTGCTAATTAATGATCATTTAATATCTTGGACAACTATTAGCTTATGGTTGGGTTTATTTCATCCACATGAATCGGATGCATCTACAAGCTCTTCCATCCTTTGAGGTTTTGTCGCAAAACCACCTTCAAGGTGGTAAGAACTTTGTGGGTGGTGATGATTCGTTTACAAAATGGTCAAATTTCACCCATGTCATCCACATGTCTCAAGCGTGGGTTTGACCTGTGGGTAGAATTTACTTAGTTAAATTCATTCCACCCCTACCTATATCACCTTGAAGTGTGACCTTTGGTTTTATAAAATTCACACCAAATTCTTCCTAGAATAGAGCACACTTGCTCAGTTTCGATGCTTTGAGATTTAAAATGAATCTTTTAATGGATCTGAAGTGGACTTCCCCTTACAAAACAAGTTTCCAATTTGACTCAGCTATTCTACTCGAGAGTCTTATTGAGTAAGCATATCATTGAAGGTATTCCACAGTCCTCTATTCTGAGGGGTATTTTTCATGCTCTTTGGTATCATGAAGGTAGATAAAAAAAAAATCAATCTTAGGCCTCAGTGGGTTAGGGTTTTTAGAATTTGCAAGATTTAGGATATTGATAAATTTATTCAAGTCAATGTACATCGAGAAGACACATTTTATTATCGATTTTGACTGGGAAATTTGAGGTAATTACTCACGAAAGAATAAAAACTCTACCATTTGGAAATGCGAAAATGGTTTTAAGATAAGCACAATGAGATTGGGATTCGATGTTATAGTTTTCAGTTGTTGCAGAGGATTGGTCTAAAATTTTATCAACACTCTTGCAATGGTCTTCTTACTCAACTGAAGCCAATTTAATCAAACAATTTGATGATATTGGATCACATGAAAAACTTATCGATTTCAGAGGCATTTCTCGAGCTAGGGATCCTATGTTGCTCAATATAGGGCTCCTCTATCTCCAATTTCACTCAATATAGGGCTCTTATGTCCCACTGTGGTCTAGGGTTGTCTCTCTCTAGAAACCATATGTTATCAAGGCTAGGGTTGTTGGTCCTCTATTGGTCGGGCTAGGGCTATCAAGAGCTGAATGCAGTGATCAGGTGAGGTGATATTGTGGTGAGGTGAGGCTAGAATGCAATCAGGTGAGGTAGGGATATAGACACGAAGGTTGGGAGATGAATGTGGTGAGGTATGAGGCGAGAATGCGGTGATCAGGATGAGGCCACGAGAGTTAACAATGGCTGTGATTTTTAAAATTTTGGTAATATATATTATATATAATACATAATATATAATTTATATAATTTATAATTTATAATATATAATATATATAATATATATTGTATACAATATATATTTTATATTTTATATTATATATAATTTACAATTTATATAACCAAAAGTTAAAAAATCTCAAATAAATTAAGAACATGTGTTTACTTCTTAGAGGTCACCAGTTCAAATATAGAGGGGGGGTAGGGTATGTATACCTTCGTAGAATTTAGCATTCAAATCAATATAACACTAAATTCATAGACTTTAGAAGTCAAATCACATAGATGATGACAATGTTAATTATGGTGATGACATTGATGACGACGACGATGATGATGACGATATGAAAATGACAAGTATGACGATTGTGATGACAATGATGACGATGCCAATGAAGATGATGAGGAGGAGTAGGACATAGACACTGTTTATTAACAGTGGTGACAATGATGATGAGTATGGTGATGATGACAATGAGCACGATGATGACTATGATGAAGATGATGATAATGAGCACGATGATGATGATGATGATGGCATTCCTATTATTCATTTATTTGGTGTAATAGATTTCAAGGTTAGGAATAAGGGTTGTAACAACTATTTTGGGACCATGTCCATTCCAAATTACATTAAGGTTTGATATTATTCAATTATATAAACTATTCTATGGACCTTGGAACACATGGTTCCTAGTCAAGACCCACCATGCACTTCCTCTAAATGGAACACTTCAACCAACAACTAGTCCAACATTCACTTTTGCCTTGAGGTCATTTCCTTGTTTATTTACATCACTCCTCTCCTCTTTGTAAAGCATCTTCAATTCGTCATCTATTCCTTAATTTATCTTCCAAAAATATTTTCATATTAGTGCCAAATATTGATCTAATAAATAATGACAAAGGGTCAAGTGGTTACCTTTGGAAAAATCGTGGTACAAAGCTTCTAACAATACTTCTTCCAAAATGTACCTATTTATGGCACTTTATGGGTACTATCCTCCATCCATCACATTACCTTTGATAGGGAAACCTAATTTTCAACCAGCAGAAGATCACGTAAAACACTATCAACATGTTGTCCATATATTGAAGGACAACTTGACTATAGAAAAAAATAGGATGAAACAAGAAGCAGATCAACATTGCAGAAAAAAGGCACTTTGAGGTGGGGTATTGTGTATCTTTGATGCTACAACCAACCAATATCCCTTAAGCAAAAAAATAAATACAACCCAAATATTGTGGTCCCTAATAGTGTCATAGAGGATTGGTAGTATGGGTTATAGATTAGAGTTTCCACCTTCGTCATGTATTGATCTCATCTTCCATGTTTCATGTTTAAAGAAGGTATTTTGTTACAATTTCCGAGTTCAGGGTATTCTTCTAAATCTTGATGAAGAGGGTACAACCATACTATAATATAAGTTATGTATTATCTTTTATTGGTCCTTGTTTTCTCTATTTTGCATGGTACTACTTAATTGGACTATTTTCTTGTCTATTCGGATATTTGCTTCAAAACATTTGATTTTATAGTGTGAAGTTAGTTAGTGATTATAACTTACAAATGAAAATACTCAATACAATAAAAACAAAATCACACAAAGAATACCTTAGAGAACCCAGTGTGGGAAAATTATAGCTCGAAATGGATTGTTTAATTCTTTTAATTATTAGGACAATTACATATTAAAAATCAATCAATTTGAGCTTCTATACTTGTGCCAATGAACTAGAGGCTACAAGAGTGAATATCTCCTCTACTCAACTACAATCTTCTCCACAAGTACCAATGTCAAAACTACCTTGTGTTGATATATTCAATTTGATCCCTCTATAAGTGCATCTTGGACATTTCCATGCATCAAAATATCTAAACCAATAAGTGGATGGACAAACCCAAAATGTTGAATCATCACTTTCCATCATCATTTATTGTTTTTGTATTCCACCCCTCAAGAATGCCAAGGGCCATTTATTAACATTTTGTTCAAGGGCCATCTCATTTGGTGTTTAAATACACAATGACAACTCCCTTGTAGCTACCCCTATTAATTGTAACACTACAGACCAATCCCTTATTAAAGATGCACATAGTGCACCTTACATCCACCTAGGGTTTGGAAAGGCTATAAAGTTACCAAAAATAAAACCATTAAATTTTACCTTATGATGTAGACAAAGTATCCTCAAAACTAGAAAAAATCCAACATATATCAACCATAAAATTGATGGAAAACATATGAATTTTTTATCGTCATGTGCTAATATAGCACAAAAGACATCAATTAAAAAAGATAAGTGTATTAAATCCCAACTCCCTAAAAAATGATTTGGGCCCAAGCATCATGTCCGGAAGAAGTTAACAAAGAGAAGCTACTTTCTTCGATGGCTCTTGGATCTTGTAGAAAATGAATAGGTTTGTATTACCACATAGTTTGAGGGCAGAGATGCAGGACCACTTGAGCACATAGAAATTACTAAAAAGGGGAAATATGAGAGTGGAGTTGCCACTTGGTTTTAGGGATAAAGCAAGAAAACTTAGGGTAAGACAAAGTAGGTGAAAATATGAGGGAAAGCCACTAAATTATTTATGATCTTATGATTTTGTTTAGAATGACAACCTAGGGCTATAAGTTATTATAATGGTAGATCAATTAAGTTTTACCAACAAATTAGAAAAGGAAATTGGAGCAACTCACTATGGTTAATTAATCAACAATTCATTTAGTGAGATAGAAGCCACAATGCTAGAAATGGAAATGGAAGAAGGAAGATAACTCACTTGGAAATCATTGTTGTTGATGATGAAGCTCTTTGCACTGAAGTGTAGAGTTGTGATAGTCCTCTAATAGTGATCCATGTCCAAAATGACGTGCACACTAGATATAACTAATAAACACTAGATCTACAATGATAAAGATAAAAAAAAAATATGCATAACAGATAGACCTAGCACCCTCACGGGGGATGATGCCTCCATTTCCCTAGCTATGTTGGAACCTTCCTTAAGGTGTTAGGGTTAAAACATACAAGAAATGAGTGGACGATATGAGTGGAAAATATTGTTGATTATGGTGGTGATGATGATGATGACAATGATCATGATGATGACGATGATCATGATCATGATAATGGAAATGACGATGATGATGAGGAGGAGGAGGAGGAGGACAATCATGATGAGGACGATGATGATGACCATGACGATGAATATGATGAAGAAAATGACGATGATGATGATGATGACAACTTCGACAATGATGATGACGATGACAATGATGACCACAACAATGACAATGATGATGATTGTGATGACTGCGACAATGATGATGACCATGACGATGACGATGATGATGACGAAGAAAATGAAGATGACCATGACGATGATGATGATGATTATGATGGTGATTTTTGGCACAAGGGCAGACCCAAGGTCTACTCCAAGAGCACACCAATAAGCCCTAGCTATTGGCCCTTTTCGGAAACACCTACGAAGCAGATGCAGTCTCACCCGAAGTAGAAATGGGGGGGTTGCAGGACAGATATTTCTACAACCAGGGGAATATCAAGTGGATCTTGTATAATAGCAATCACAATATTCATATATCATTTACCAGCGAAATCTACTCTTCACAGATCTAGATCTTAATCTAACATAGGAATGCAAATAACAGTATAATAATGACAGATATCAAAGCATATCACTCACATAACACAAGATGTACATGGTTCACCCTCTCTCTAGGGCTACATCCACAGAACTGTGTTTATGATATATTAAGATAAAGCTTATAGTTCTGATATGCGCTCTTGGCCAGTAGATCCTCTCTCTCTTTCTCTCTTTCTCTCCCCACCCCCCTCCTGTGCACCCGGCTGCAGGATCTGATATTCACACCCAACTTAAGATCTTACAATACCAGAAGGCTTCAACACTTCTCTCTCTCAGTACAATGACCTCTCACCACAATAATAGAGCTAAATTAAATGACAATAGCATACCCTTCTCTAGTACCAACCCGACCTAGGTCCTCTCGGCCTCTATTTATACATTATAGTCCATTACCAACAGCCTTAGGCCGAAACCTAGGTGTCTAAAACCCAACTTGGTCCTCTTTTTCCGGACTTCACCAGCCTATCTTTCCTTCCTTCTACTGCAGTGATCCAAAGCATCCAATGGTGGATTTTTCCACTTCCTGAGTCGTCCTAGGTCCATATTCCTTGTTGATCTGTCATCCTCGATCTCCTCATCCAACGGCTTGCTTTTCCACACTTCGCTCCATCTTTTATTCTCTTTTTCTCACTTCGACCCAGTGATAGTCACTGTGTCTCCCGTGAAGTTCGATTTTTACCTTTTCTTCCTTGTTCTCCTTTTCCTTCCATAGTTGAGGGCCAACAAGCCCCCAACACTCACCTGTGACTCCTCCTGAGGCACTTCAGATATGCTCCTTTTGTTTGACTTTGAATTTGGATTGCGCAGTGCAGCCTTTGATTTCTACTTTATGCCTCCTTCTCATCCTTGTGGAGATTGTATTTTCTGTGTTTGGTACCCAATTTTAACGACACCTAGTACCTAAACCCTTTTCCTCATTCCTTTACTTGGAGTTGTGAGGCAACTAGTTGTTATAGTACAACTTCAGTCGACTTCCATTCACCAATCTTTCTTTCCATTCTCCATTCAACATCTTCAGTTGCGCATCTCCTCCTTTTGTTATGTAGGCGATCTCATATGGTCCAAGCCAATGCATTCTGAACTTCCCAGGGTGTTTAATAAACTTACTTTCATATACCAGTACTAAATCACCTTGCCTGAATATCTTTTTCTTGATTTGTCTGTCGTGGTAGGCCTTTTCTCGTTCCTTCTGAACTTGTTGATGGAAGCCTGCAATGAATCTGTCTTCTTCTAGTCTGACTAACTGTGCTAGCCTCTCATGAACAGTGCCAGTATCATCCATGTGTGTAAATGTAGCAATTATTAAGCTTGGTACCAAGTACTCCATCGGGACAACAGCTTCAAGACCATAAACCAACTTGAAAGGGGTTTGCATTGTTAATTTCTTGCAAGTGGTTTTGTAAGCCCAGAGTACTGTTGGTACTCTTAAATCCAAGTCATCCATGTTCACACTGCAAATATTTGTCAATGTTGTCTCCAAGATCTTATTAAAGGCTTCAACTATTTTGTTTGCTTGTGGATGATAAGGTGTACTCTTCTGATGGTGGACTACAAATTCTTCAGTCAGGGCTTCAACTATCTTATTGATGAAGTGTGTACCTTGATCACTCATAAGGACCTTAGGGCATCCAAACCTGGTTATTATTTCATCAAATATAAAACACGTGGTTTTAGTTGCACTACAGTCTTTGACTGCTCTTGCTTTGGCCCATCTAGTCAGGTATTCTGTCACAGTGATAATATACCTTGCTCCTGTGTGCTTTCCTAGTGGGTTTATGGGTCCCACGAAATCAGTGGCCCATTTTTCAAATGCCTACAGTGTCATCTGTGGTGCTAATGGCATCTCATCTCATCAATATGGTTTTCCAATTCGTTTCCATACGTCGCATGCTCTAGTATATTCTTTAGCATCTCTATGTAATGTAGGCCACCAAAGGCCAGCTCGCAGAACCTTCTGCGCAGTTTATTTCCCTGTGTAATGTCTACCTCTGATGCCTTCATGAGCTTCTTGCAAGGATCATCAAGCACTATGTTTCCATAATGCATCTTCTTAGTATCTCATCAGGTCCTATTTTATATAGTTGACTAGCTATCATTGAAAAATCTGCAGCGCGCACCACTAGATGTTTTTTCTGGGAGATTGTATACTCACTAAGAGCCATTCCTATTGATAGGAACTGGACTATGTCTTTTAAGTGGTCATCAATATTTCTAATGGAGAGCAGTTGTGCATCTGGTAATGTATCCTCCAGACTGGTAGGTTCTTCGCCATGTTCCAATCTCGATAGGTGGTATGGGCCTTTGTTCATTTTTCCTAGCTTAACTATGATCTCAAAATCATACTCCTGAAACAGTAGAAACCATCTGTAGATTCGCCCCCCCCAACACTGACTTGTTGACTAGGTACTTCATCGTGGAGTGATCAGTAAACATTTTAAAGCGTCCTCCCAACAAGAAGTGGCGGAATTTCTGCAATGCATACACCATGGCTAGTCCCTCTCTCTCTATAGTGGTGTAATTAACTTCAGCTGTGGACAGCTTCCTGCTGGAAAATGCTAATGGATTATCAATGTCCCCTTCTCCAGGTTCTGCCAGTACTTCTCCTAATGCAATGGAGGACGCATCAACATGCACATGAAATTCCTTTCTCCAGTCTGTAAAGACTAGAATAGGCGCAGTTACCATCTTTTGTTTCAGTGTGTCGAAGCTCTGTTGGCATTCTTCTGTCCAACCGAATTGATAGTCTTTCTTTAATAACTTCTCCATTGGCGCAGTAATCTAAGCATATCCTTTGATAAATTTTCTGTAATATCTAGTATGTTCTAGCGCAGTGCGCATTTGTTTGACCAAAGTAGGTGGTGGCATATCAACTATAATTGCAATCTTGGATGGATCCACCAACAATCCTTGCTTTCATACAATATGTCCTAATAATACTCCAAATGGTGAGAAGAAGATGCACTTATTCAAATTTAAGTCAATTTGACACTGCCTTCATTTATCCAACATTATCCTTAGACATTCAATATGATCATCTTTCAAAAAACTAAAAACAGTCCAGTCATCAAAGTATGCTTCTAAAAATTTATGCAAAAATTCTTTGAATGCTTCGACCACCACCCTGGAAAAGATGGTTGGGGAATTATTCAATCCAAATGGAATTACTATGTATTAGTAGGATCCCCACTCTATAGAAAACATAGTCTTACGGTGGTCCTCCTTGGCGATGCGAATTTGATGGTATCCTGAAAATCCATCTGTAAAAGAGTATACTTCTTGGTCTCCCACGTTATCCAACACTTTGTCTATGAATGGTGTAGGGAAAGGATCATGTAGACAAGAATTATTTAGCTTTCTGAGATCTACACAAATCTTGATCTCACTTGTCTTCTTATCTTGCACTACCATGGGGCTAATCCACTCCGACTCCTCAACAGGTTCAATAATCCTCGACAGGTTCAATAATCCATGCTTCCAGCATTCTTTCAAGCTCAATATTTAGTTTTTCCTTGTATTTCGGGTTCAATATGTAGGGTCTTTTCTTGACTAGCTTTGCATTTGGTTTCAAAGGTATTCTCATCTCTCCCATAGGTCCTTTGATACCCTTCATATCGGTAAAATTGGTCAGGAACAAGTCTTGATACTCGTGCAATAATTTTGTAATTTTGTCAATGGTAGCAGCATCCCAGTAATCTCCGACATTGGCAAGATTTGGTGTCTCCTATGTCCCAATGTTGACTTTCTTTATCTGTATTGGTTGTCCAATGAATGGAAGTTCAACTCCTAGTCCTTCCACATCTCTCTGGCCTTCTGTTTCTATGATATTCACCTTCCTTGGGTCATCGTCTTTATCAGCATTAATGTTGTAGCAGATCTGCAGTTTATGGAAGGGCGCAATCCATTCATCCTCTTCTTTCTCTAAAGGGAGGTCAGATTCCTCCTTAAATACTTTATGTCTCACCATCTATAGTGCTTGATCTACTGAAGGAAATTCACTTTCAAATAAAAAGGTGGTTATAAAATTTTGGATCATACCTTCCCATTCTGAAGTGGCGAGGCACAGTTCTGCTTGAAGGTACCAGTTGATCGGGGTGGTATCCAGCGTATTGATGAATATGTGTACCCATTGTTCTCGAGGAACGTCACTCCAGGCCTCATCACAGCTGTGTACGTGGTCCTTTGGTCAGCTTCGACCTATGTATCTTACTTCGCAGCTTCCTACTTGTGTTGAAAACCACGTTGTCATCAAAGTTCGACATTGTGTCCAGTCTATGATGTTTCCCTTATGCATTCCCCACCATCTTGTTGGTGTGTCCTTCATGGCCTCATCCATTTCCAACAACCTCTATTGTGTTGGTACACTTGTCTCAAATTCTGATAAGAAGTTCTCTAAAGGGTTCAACCCATCAAATGTGGGCAGATTACTCATTGTTTTGCCAATCCAACAAACTTCTTTGGTTGGCCTAGCACATCTTCTTATAGATAATTCGTACATCTGGTTCTGTCAACTCTCCAATGATTCTTATGATTCATATGAACATGTGTTGTCACTTCGCTAGCTCAAATTTTCGTCAGTTGTAGGGTTGATATAATCCTGCTATCTGGTTGTTAATTTGTAGATGTTTTCCAGTTCAAATGCGTGGTCTTCTTCTCTTATAGGCTCTGTATATCGGGGACCCTCATATAGATATAAAGGTGCAATGACCCTAAGGCCAACTTTCTCAAATGTCATGCGTATTTTGTTTAGATCAACAACAGTAGAATTTCCAAAGGCCCAATCAATTCCTAACAATGTGGGGTAAGGGCAGTTATCGTCAACAATTTCAATTACCTCAAAATATGAAAAGGTTCTTACTCCATCAATGTCCACTGGGACATGCTCTAATCATCCAAATGTGATGATGGCTTGTTTATTAGCCATGCGAATCCTGATAGAGGAATATATCAGCTTGGGTTTTACCATCAGTGCCCAAGTCTACTTGGTCATGACGTTGACCTCCGACCCTAAGTCGAGGACCACATAGTCTATCTCATACTCTCCTATCTGAGCATTCAAGTGTAATTATTTATTTGTCCTTCTCCTTTTTCCAATTTGGTGCACTACCCTATTTAGTAAGGGGTCTATCTTTCCTAGCTCATACTGCTTGATTAAATTTTGTAATTCTTGTACGACACCTTTATCTTGAATTAACTTAACACAAGTGTACAAAAATTCCATGAGTTTTCTTACCTCTTTCCCTTCTATTAGCGATGCAGATGGATCAAACGCCTGAGGCATGCCATATTCTTCTATCTCTGGTTGTTTCTTTGATGAATATCCTTGAAATCTTCTAAACTCTTTTCTTGCCTCCTCGAATATTTGTCTTTCTTTCTGAGCATCGAACATCGGGGTCTTTTCTGTAGCTTTCCTGACTCTGTGGTCATTTTCAATCTTTCCTTGGGCTACTCTGTCTTCTCCTGTAGCAGCGCCTCCTCAAGTGATAATAGTGACTCTAGGTTATGCTCCACAAGGTTCAGCATATATTAGTTATACTTGTGGGTTCTTCTGAGGTCCTCATCTTTCCTGAAGTTTAGTCATCAGCACAGGGCATTCCTCTATGAAATGTTCGAATGAGTTAGAGTAACTACAGGTTGTACAAGGATTCTGACAATCCCTTGCCAAATGTCCTAGCTATGTGCAATTGTAACAGATTATGTGTCCTCAGCCTCGACCCATACCTCCTCCTCCTCCTCGTCCCTTGTACCCACCACGAGAATTGAATTTTTCTCTCCCCAAAGAGTTGTACTGCGGAGTGTTTCCTTCTTGTTGTACTTCACCTTGAATCTTGTATATGTCTCTCGGCCTTTCATGCATGAGATCATAAGCTCTAGAATCTCGATCATCATGCCCCACTGATTTGCAGAATGTACAATATAAGTTTGTGGGCATCTGAACATGCTTCTGCATGTAGTAGCACTCACTTGGGAGATGTCTATTTCTGCATACATCGCACCAGGGTAGGTTAACTTGTTTCAAGGGGTTCGGTGCCCCTGAGGCCAAGTACTCATGAAATAAGGGATAGTGTTCCTTATCATGGCCTTTAGATCTACATCTTACACACCAGATATCTTCCCTTTTGTATTTTCCCTTATCCTTCTTCATATCCTCGACCTATAAAGACAAACTAGTTAGTTGGCTCATGATCTGTCTAATGCCTGAGCTAGATTCTCCCATCGGTGTTGATTCAAGCTTCATGGCGATCTCCAAATATTTTTCCTATGATGCAATCTTCTACTGCATCAGAGGAACTCTTATGTGTGGTAATAGTGCAGCGATGAACCATTCATTGTTCTATTCATCGGGGATTTGAAAATTTAATCGACCTGTCAGGGTCTTGAATCTCTGGTCGAACTCCCAAACAGGTTATGCTACCCTTTGTTTAATCTCTTTTAGTTTTGTAATACATTGTGACTCTGACTTAGGTTTCTTAAAATCTGCAATTAGTGCATTCTTGATCTCAGTCAGGGGCTTAGGTTGTGCCAGTCCTTGGACCAATTTCATGTACCATCTCCGTGCGTGATCCCTTAGCGTAGTGTTGAATTCGGTTCACTTGATGGCTTTATTGGTGATACTTTTAATGTTCCATACGGATTCACATAGAAACCAATGCTGATATGGATCTTTAGATCTATCTCCTTGAAAGATAGGGAGTCTCATTTCTTTTGCCATAGAGCTGACTAGGCTTCTTGTCTGAGTAGATGTTGAGCTACTAGCAATAGTACTCTTAAGATTCTAGTGGTTTTGACTATTCTGACTGCTAAGTGTTGTTGGGACAATAGGAGGATTAACGTTACTTACTTCAGTAGGCCGTGAAGTTCCTGAGTTTTCTGGCTCGCTTTGGCGCAGTTCTTCAGCTTCCCCTTCTTTTGTTCTAGTTGGCTCTGGATGCTCTTCGCTGGTTAGATCTACCTCTTCTCCACTGTAGAAACCCTCCTCTTTGTAGTTTTTCTTAAACAATTTCTCAAGGTGAACCCCTCGGAATAATTTTCCACTGCGCGTGTGTCCTGCTTTTGTGTTTTTGTCGTTGTCCAAGATTTTGAACATTAGCCTTTTTTAGTTCGACCAATCTACTGTATCTTCAAGATGTGATTTTCATGAAAGAGCATCTTGAGTCTTAGCTTCATAAAGTGAAAAAAATTTCCTCTGGGTCCTTTGAAAAAGTATCTCTTAGCTTGGCTATATGATTTTGTTATGTCCATAGCAAACTCGATGATATACCCTCCAATGGTACTATCAAACCAATGATCTATTGCTCTGGATACAGCATTGTCAATTCTCTTGACCTTTTGGATCAGGTCTAGATCTGATCTCAAACTGTGTGTCAACTAACCTAGCCAACCACTCATGTAGCTCCTAATGGATTCCTCCAAAGAAGATCTCGTGAATGTCGGTGAAGATGTATCTTTGTAGCCAATATTCAGTACTCAGTTTAGGGTTCTTGTTTTGGGCTTCAGCGAAGTCCTTCTCTGGATCCTCTATCCACTTATGAATCTATATCTTCGATTGGAACCACCTTGACATTCCCTTAAAAATATTTATGTCCTGGCAATGGAACCATTTGTTGGCACAAGGGCAGACCCAGGGTTCACTCCAAGAGCGCACCAACAATCCCTAGCTACTGGCCCTTTCGGCAACGCCTGTGAAGCAGATGCAGTCTCACCTGAAGCAACGATGGGGGGGTTGCAAGATAGAGATGTCTACAACCAGGGTAATATCAAGGGGATCTTGTATAACAGCAATCACAGTATTCATACATCATTTACCAACGAAATCTACTCTACGCAGCTCTAGATATTAATCTAACATAGTAATGAAAATAACAGTATAATAATGACAGATATCAAAGAATTAATCACTCACATAACACAAGATGTAATTGGTTCACCCTCTCTCTAGGGATACGTCCACAGAACTGTGCTTATGATATATTAAGATAAATCTTACAGTTTTGATCTGCGCTCTTGGCTAGCAGATCCTCTCTCTCCTTCTGTCTTTCTCTCCCCCCCCTCCTTCTCACACGGTTGAAAGATCTGATCTTTGCACCCAACTAAAGATCTTACAATACCATAAGGATTCAACACTTCTCTCTCTTAGTACAATGACCTCTCACCACAATAATAGAGCTAAATTAAATGACAATAGCATACCCTCCTCTAGTATCGACCCGACCTAGGTACTCTCGGCCTCTATTTATACATTATATTCCCTTAACAATAGCCTTAGGCCGAAACCTAGGTGTCAAAACCCTAATTACCAAAACCCTAGGTCAACTTGATCCTCTTTTTCTAGACTTCGCCAGCCTGTATTTCCTTCATTCTCGTGCAATGCTCCAAAGCATCCAATGGTAGATTTTTCCACTTCCTGAATCGTCCTAGGTCCATCTTCCTTTCTAATCTGTCATCCTCGATCTCCTCATCCAACGGCTTGATTTTTCACACTTCGCTCCATCTTTTCTTCTCTTTTTCTCACTTTGACTCAGTGACAGTTACTGTGTCTCCCATGAAGTTCGCTTTTTACCTTTTCTTCCTTGTTCTCCTTTTCCATCCATAGTCGAGGGCCAACAGTGATTGCAACAATGAAGATGATGACCATGATGATGACAATGATGATGATGATGAAAATGATGATGATGATGATGATGACAATGATGATGATGATGATGATGATGATGACAACGAAAATGACCATGATGATGAATATGATGAAGATGATGACGAGTGCAAAAATGACGATGATGACCATGACGATGACAATGATGATGATAATGACGATGACAATGACAACAATGATGATGATGATAATGATGATGTTGTTGATGATGAAAATGATCATGATGGTGATGATGATGAAAACTGCGTCAATGACAAAGACGACGATGACCATGGAAATCTTGATGATGATAATGACGAATGCAACAATCATGACAATGATGATGATGATAACCATGATGATGACAATGATGATTATGATGGAAATGATGATGATGATGATGACAATGATGGCGATGATGATGAGGAGGATGAGGATAAAAATGTCGATTATGATGATGATGACTCCAACAATGACGATGACGATGACGACAACAACGATGACCATGACGATGATGATGATGATGATGAAAATGACGATGACTATGATGATGAACATGACGATGATGATGATGAAGACTGTGAAAATGTCGATGACAATGACCATGATGACGACAATGACCATGATGATGACGATGATAATGATGATGAATGACGATGATGATGACAATGATGATGAAGATGATGATGACAATGATAATGATGGTTGCGATAATGACAATGAAAATGATGATGATGACCATGGTGATGTCGATGATGATGATGATGATGATGACGACTGAAAAAATCATGATGATGATGATCATGGTCATTATCATGACGATGAGGAGGAGGAGGAGGAGGAGGATGACCATGTTGATTATGATGATGAAAATCATGATGACGACGATGATGATTAACCCATATAAATAAATACTTTAAATATATAAAATATATAACAATCACATAACTCCTACATTTCATCATTTTTGAAATATAATTGATCATCTAAGTCTTCATCAAGGTATACATCTGAATAATTGGGTTTGAAATAGATGTTGAAAGGATTGGCCATATCAACATCATCATCATAAAATTCATTTTCAATAATATCATTGTCAGTATAATCGTCAAGAACATTGTCATCTACATATGGCTCAACTTCTTCAACTTCTTCATCTGACGGTACATCTACCTCATTATGCTCTACATATTCTTATTATTCAATATCATCTTCTTCCGGTACATTATACTTTGCAGGCCTTCCTCTTGGATTATATCTAACAACATACAACCAACCTTCTTTACTTGGAACCTCTGAATAAAATACTTGCTCACATTGGCCTTGAAGAGCATAATTTTTTGTACCCATCTCAAACATCTATGTATTAACAATGGTAAATCCATTAGCATACTCGATGACATTTCTTTATATATCATGTTCAGTCATTTGTAACCTGTACAATTTGACCTCGAACGGAACTAACTTGAATATTATTTCAATCAAATACCCATAGTATCTATTTTCGGGTATTGTTGGATGCATGTCACTTGTAGAGGAAACATTAGTGACCTGAAAGACTACAGTTATCCCAGAATCATAGTTTTTCTTCTTATCATTCAACTTTTTGATGTGAAATTTAAGACCATTGCACCACATAGCCTTGTGGTGTTTCAACTGCAATATGCCCCACACGTGAAAAATGCATATTGTTCAATGAATAAACATGGCATTTAGACTTAGTAAAACTTTATAAAAGAAACACACCATGACCTATATTAATATAATGGAAAATAACTAAAACATGATGTGGGTGAATAATATTCTTTCCTATTTATCTTTTAAACCATATGCTAAATCAATTTCCCTCTGAGTAAGATTGGTATCTTGTTTACGATGAACTTATTTAAGCAAAGTAGCCACCCATTCCCATGATAACCTACCATTACATTGTATATTAAATCGATCTATCCATACTTTCATCCAATCAATATTGTTTGTGATGTATAAATGTGGTGCATCCCACTCTCAACCAATTGTGTGAAAAAGGAATAAAAAATAGTAATTAGAGTAAAGATTAAATAATAAGTGTTCATGGAAGCTAAATAAAACTTAAATAAGTACAATATAAAAATAAATCAATATTAATGCAAATTATTATATATCTATACCATCTAATTACCTTTCAATTCCCTCATTATACCTTTCCTGACCAAGACCTCCCCTTCAAAATTTTTAATGGAATTCAGATCCCAAATCTGAGGCATCTTCATGAGTTTTTCTCCTATTTTAGGAAGATACTGACTAATATACACCAAGGATTGATATACCATATATCCCTCCACCATAGATCCCTTGGGACGTGCTCTCTGTCTAATGAAATCTTTTAATGACTTCAAGTGTGTCTCCACCATCCACATTGACCTTGTGTGTATAGGTCCACACATTTTTATCTCTTCAACTTGGTGTATGAGGTAGTTTTCTTGTGCATTGAAAAATGTTAGTGGCGGATATTTTTTCATTTCACACATTAGCCGAGGAATTTCTCTCCTCCAATATTTTATATATTCTTTATGTATTTATTTAGATGACAAGCACCTACACATGATCTAATAAATCAGATCATAGGTTTCAACAACAACGTCATATATATATTGAAATTAAAGCAGATGTCGACAAGTTGAGAAACAATGATTTTTCATATAAATCATTAACATTTACCTCATGTATTTTCCAAGATCATATATAATTGTTTTTGAATTGTTGTCAAAGATTTCAGGTAGAGATAGAGGTAGAACATACTGTAACAACAAAGAGATCATTATTTTTTAGGAAAGGAAAACCATATTATAATACTAAAAATTTGTATATTTACCAATATAGAAATCTACGTCCAAAATAATTACCTTAATGAAGTTATTTCAATCATGATTTTTCACCCCACTAAATTCACATTTCTTCGTTAAGATATTCTTTATGTTTGAAGAAAATCCTATGGGAAATTTAATTTTCCAAATGACCTCTTGTACAACATCACTTTCCTTCTCTGTAAATAACCATGGAATATTATTTTGGTGTACTCCATTTCTATTTGAATAAATCACACTTTGCAGTGCACGATTGGCTTCCTAAATGTCAGTACAAATTTTGACAATTTTTTCTTTCTCACTCCTTCCATCTACAATTCTCCACAACGTTTTTGTTACATTCTTCCTTATACACATTGTATCAAACAAATGAGATATGTGTAGTTTCTCATAGTAGGGAAACATATTGAATTGTACAGGGTAACTTTTCATTCCTCATGGAAGCTTCCCATTAATGCCTTGATGACATTTATGAAAAATAATTAAAGAGATTAAATCAATAATTGTTATATACAATAAACAGAATTCAATACAAATTAAAATAGTAATACATTAATATATATGAAGACACATATACTAAAGTCTTACCTTGACGATTTATGTTATATTCCAACTTCCATAGGAAGGGTGTCATTCTTCATGGTTTTATTTCAGTCTCTTCTTTCAAATTGAAAAGATGTTTTTTTGTAGTTCGATACATATGGTTCTTAGGGAGGAAGGTCCTATACTCATCAAATACTTCCTTTCCTAGACTTCTTGAACGATAATATTTCATCCTAGGACCACAAACTGGACATGCAAATTTACCCTTTGTTTGATGACCTACAAGATTATATGGATTAATGTCAGTATTATTTATATAATGAGGAATTGATATTTAAGAAGCATGCATCATATTTTCATAAAATTATATACTATTAAAGTGCATCATTATGTCACATACCACAAAAATGTGTTATCCCTGGGGCATCATGAATTGTCCATGTAAGTATTCCATGGAATTGAAATTGTTTTTCCCTATTGGTCTAGAGATGTCATACATAGTGATGCCAACCCATAACTTTATTATCTCATAGACAAGAGGCTCAATATATACATTCATATATTTCACTTGGTAGTTACCTAATTGGGTGAAAGTACACATAATTACTACCTTGTATATATATATAAGTAATTATGCAACGAATAACAAAAAAAAAAAAAAACTTTCAAACCAATTTTGTAAACAAATACTTAGACCATTCATTGCCAACATTGTGTGCTCCCTCTTTATTGACATCAAAGGAGGAATGTTATTTTTTATAACAAAAATAGGCCACACTAAGTAAAAATACTTGAGCTCACCAAATGGATTGACACCGTCAGCTTCCAATGAAAGCATAACATTATGAGGTTCTTCTTTAAAAATTGGCCATCTTTCTTCGATGTTCCTAAATGCAGAACCATCTGCAAGAATTTGAAGAACACCATATTCACTTCCATGTCGTGCATGGTAATCCATAAACTCTACAATGCTTTGGCACCTAAACAATCATTGAAAATGTGGAATTATTGGAATATGACGAAGAACCTTTCCAGGCACCTTTTTGGTTACTTGATCGGTTTGACATCTACTAATTTGACATAGCGAGCATTTAATTTCCGATGCATATTTTCCATAACATATAATATGATCATCCAGACATGCATCAATAGCCTGATACTCCATTCCAATATATTTCATAATGGCACACATCTTTCGTTATGTGCGAGGTAAATTATTTGACGGTGGTAAGAAAAAATCACCTGACAATCTACAGCATAAAAAATAAAAAAAATAAAAATAAAATAAATAAATAAAAATTTAATGTAAATAATGGTAATAAAAAATATTGCATCCTTAATTTACACATTAATTGACACTAAAAATAGAGAAAAATAAAGTCGACCTTTACGTATAATATGTGGCGAATTATATTATGTACCTTAGGATCTGTGTGAGACAAGTGTTTCACAAACCATTCAATACCTTCAAGTTCACCAACA
>ML854475.1:0-27910 GCA_009831015.1 Picea engelmannii | reverse complement strand
ATATATACTAAATATATATACGTATCAATATATATATTCTAAGTATATATATTGACATATATACCTAGTATATATATCGACATATATACTAAGTATATATACCTATTATATATACCGATGAAGTGAAGATATATAAACAACAACAACAAACAAAGTAAATAGAAGAATCACCTAAGAAAGAAACACAAACACAATAGGGATCGACATAGCAACAAATAAAGATGACTCAACAGACTAGTCAACAAGTGATTGAACCAAATATACCTAGTATACCTAGTATATATATAGGTCAAGGTATTGGTATATTTACCTAGTATATATATAGGTCAAGGTATTGGTATATTTACTAAGTATCTAATGGGGGAACTCAACGCAATGGAGAACATATCTTTCTAGGGGGGGGGGATTGATCCAGATAGATGTTGGTGGCCTCCCACCTATTCCAACTAGCTCATTTTCGCAGTTTTCCAGTTCGACAGTTTTTTCCTAATTTTCAGGTCCCTGACTTCTGAGGCCATTTTGATGCCCTAAACAACATTTTTTAGGGCTCATAGTTCCACAGGTCATAGTTCCTAGGGACATAGTTCCTGGGGTCATAGTTCTAAAGTTCATAGTTCCACAGGTCATGGTTCCTAGGGTCATAGTTCCTGGCGTCATAGTTCTGTTAAAACATAAACCTTTGGAACTATGAACTCTAGAAATATGACCTATGGAACTATGACCTCTGGAACTATGCCCTCTAGAACTTTGACCTCTGGAAATATGACCCCTGGAACTTTGACCTCTGGAACTATGACCTGTGGACTTTTGACCTCTAAAACTATGACCCCGAGAAATATGACATACGGGACTTTGACCTCTCGAACTATGAATTAAAAAAAATTGACTTATGGAACTGTGACCTTAGGAACTTTGACCTTGGTAATTATGACCTAAGGAACTATGACCTCAGGAACTATGAGTTGTGGATCTATGACCTGTGGAGCTATAACCTGGTCATAGTTCCACAAGTCATTATTCCATAGGTGATAATTCCTAGGGTCATAGTTCCAAATGGAGTAGTTCCAGAGGTCATAGTTCCAGAGTTCAAGGTTCCAAAAGGTGTAGTTCCAAAGGTTATAGTTCCACAGGTCATAGTTCTTGGGGTCACAGTTTCAAAGGTCATAGTTCTTGGGGTCATAATTCCTAGGGCCATAATTCTCGAGGCTTTTATATATGCGCATATATGGAAGCTCTATATATGGAAGAGAGCTTTCGTATATGTGCATTTTGGCTTCCGCAAATGTGCATATACGAAAGACAAATTGGGCATATATGGAAGAGAGTTTTTGTATATGCACATTTACGGAAGAAAAAAATGTGCATATACGGAAGCCAAAATGCGCATATACGGAAGCTATCTTCTGTATATGCACATTCTATCTTCTGTATATGCGCATTTTGGCTTCCAAAATGTGCATATACAAAATCTCTATATACGGAAGGCAAAACGTACATATACGAAAGAGAGATTCCATAAATGCGCATTTTTGTTTTCCGTAAATGCACATTTTTCCTCCCGTAAATGCGCATATACGAAAGCTCTCTTCCATATATGCACATTTGTCCTTCCGTATATGCGCATTTTGGCTTCCGTAAATGCACATTTACGGAAGCCAAAATGCACATATAGGGAAGAGAGATTTACAGAAGCCAAATGTGCATATACGGAATCTCTCTTCTGTATATGCGCATTTTGGCTTCCGTAAATTCCCATTTTGGCTTTTGTATATGCACATTTTTTCCTTCCGTAAATGCGCATATACGGAAGCTCTCTTCCATATATGCACATTTTGTCTTCCGTATATACGCATTTACGGAAGAAAAAATGTGCATATACAGAAGACAAAATATGTATATACGGAAGCCAAAATGCGCATATATGGAAGTTCTCTTCCGTATATGCGCATTTTGGCTTCCGTATATGCGCATATACGGAAGCCAAAATGCACATATACTGAATTTATCTTTCGTAAATGCACATTTTTGTCTTCCGTAAATGTGCATATACAGAAGACAAAATGCGCATATATGGAAGAGAGCTTTCGTATATGTGCATTTTGGCTTCTGTATATGTGCATTTATGAAGGCCAAAATGCACATATAAGGAAGAGAGATATGCACATTTTGGCTTCCGTAAATGCGCATTTTGGGTTCCGTAAATGGGCATATATGGAAGAGATATTCTTTATATGTGCATTTTGGCTTCCGTAAATACGCATTTAAGGAAGCCAAAATGAACATATACGAAAGTTATTTATATGGAAGAGAGCTTCCGTATATGCACATTTTGGCTTCTGTATATGCACATTTTGGCTTATGTAAATAAGCATATATGGAAGCCAAAATGTGCATATACGAAAGCTCTCTTCCGCATATGCACATTTTGGCTTCTGTATATGCACATTTACGGAAGGAAAGAATGCGCATATACAGAAGCCAAAATGCACATATACAGAAGAGAGCTTCCGTATATGTGCATTTTGGCTTCTGTATATGCACATTTATGGAAGCCAAAATGTGCATATATGGAATCTCTATATATGAAAGAGAGCTTCTGTATATGCGCATTATGGCTTCCGTAAATTCACATATACGGAAGCCAAAATGCGCATTTATTGAAGCTATCTTCTGTATCTTCACACTCTATCTTCTGTATATGCGCATTTTGGCTTCTGTAAATTTTCATATACAGAAGCCAAAATATGCATATACGAAAGCTCTATATACGGAAGAGAGCTTCCCTATACGCGCATTTTGGCTTCCGTAAATGTGCATATACAGAAGATAAAATGTACATATACGGAAGAGAGTTTCCATAAATGTGCATTTTTGTTTTCCATAAATGCAATTTTTTTCCTTCCGTAGATGCGCATATATGGAATCTCTCTTCCGTATATGCACATTTTGCCTTCCGTATATGTGAATTTTGTCTTCCGTAAATGCGCATTTACGGAATCCAAAATGCGCATATACGGAAGAGAGATTTACGGAAGCCAAAATGTGCATATACGGAAGCTCTCTTTTGTATATATGCATTTTGGCTTATGTACATGTGCATTTTGGCTTCCGTATATGCGCATTTTGTCTTATGTATATGCGCATTTATGGAAGCCATAATGCGCATATACAGAAGATATCTTTTGTATATAGATCTTCTGTATATGCACATTTTGGCTTTCGTAAATGTGCATATACAAAATCCAAAATGCACATATACGGAAGCTCTCTTCTGTATATGCGCATTTTGGCTTCTGTATATGCACATTTTTTCCTTCCGTAAATGCGCATATACGGAAGCAAAAATGCACATATACAGAAGAGAGCTTTCGTATATGCGCATTTTGTCTTCCGTATATGCGCATTTACGGAAGCCAAAATGTGCATATATGGAAGCTATCTTCCGTATATGCACATTTTGGCTTACGTAAATGTGCATATATGGAAGCCAAAATGTGCATATACTGAGGAATAATGGCATTGGAGAAAGAAGAAAATATGAGAATTTAAAATAGGGAGATTTCAGAGGGGGTCTTAGCTGTGGAAGTGTTTTTCTACCCAGAATAAGGGGAAAGCGTTGAGCAAGGGGTGCATAAAAAAGGAGGATGTGTGTGTTGTTTAGAGAATGAAAGAAGAAGATAAGAGAATTAAGCATATAGAGAATTACATGCATGTAGATAAATATGAGAAGAAGAACGATGTTGAGAAGTGCATCCCATAAAAGGTTGTGGAAACCTTGGTGAAGAGTGTTGGAGAAGATAAGAAGTTGGTAGCTAAAGACTACTCGAAGGATGAGATTATAGAGGATACAACCGTTGAAGATAAGGATGATTTTCAAGTTGCAGAAAAAAAAATAGGCCTAGGAGTAGTGGGGAATGTAATACTTCTCTAGGATATGAAAGAAGGAGACATCATTTACAACATGGTTGAACGAGGGACCATCGTGGTGAAAATTGTCATAGAAACTGAGGCGAAACTTTGCCTACGTATGGTGATATTTTAGTTCATACAAAAGAATTTGGTTGCCAACATGAACAAATTTTTGGAGGTGAAGATTGTAGAGGAAAATGTGTTGGAACTTTGTGTACTTGACAGATTATCCCAAGTGGATTGGGATAGCTCAATATTGACTGATGGATATGAACAATCTATGGAGAGAGTGAAATATTGGATGTAGAGATTCAGAGTGTGTGAATGGGACACTGTGGAGAGTGAGTCATGGTTTGATAGTTTGAGAAAGTTGAGAAAACTAGAGTGAAATACCTCTAAACTTGGAAGTTTAGAATTTTTAAAACAAAGGGAATATGATGCACAGTATCCATCAACCCCACCAAATTTTCTGGAGATCCTAGAATCTTGAATGTGGATGCATGAAGTTTGAAAAGGGTACCCACTTTGATTTTAACTCATATTTTACACTAAGTTCTATTAGGAGTGTTAATTGAGTGGGAAACAAACTTGTACTCCCTTAGTTGTTGTGTGGGATTATTTTAAGAGGAATGATTGAGTATGCTAGGGGAGAGCTTCGAAAGAGGAGGTAGTGAAGACTTCTTCTAAAGGGGTTTTGTCAGAGAGTTTTCGCGGTGTTGTGAATGATTAGGAGGAGCAACAAAGAACAACTTATAGTAGCAGAGGGGAAAATACTCAGAGGATTTAGGCATGTATGCTCAAAGGAGTCATGTAATGCTTGAAATTATCCCCTTGAATGCCAGAGGGTGTTCTGAGTCTGTTGGATGTCAATTTGAGTGACCTATGTGCCATTAATAAAGTTGTGCAGTTGGGATTGAATCTACCTTGTATGAGGATTAAGTGTCATTTTATTAAAATGTAACTAGGATACTACATGTGTTGACCTGAGGGTTATGTATAATGTAATGGCGACTTTAATTATTATTTAAAGTAAGTGGTACTCTATCTCTAAAATTCTTTGTTTGAAACTAATGAATGTATGATTTTTGTGTTTATCGTTCAACATTTGGGCCTACCCCATTTTGTCTGCATCATTTTAGTATCAGGGAAACCATGATAAAGATTTGTCCAGGTCTATACCTATAGCAATCAAGGGTCAGTATTTCTTGAAGACAATCAAGATCTATACCTATAGCAACCTAAGGTATCCACATCATTTTGGGTTACGACTGGAGACTTCACCATCAAGTTAGTTTGAGAGAAGAACTAAGTGTGCTCGGAGGAGCACTAGATTGCACAAAGGGGCATTATTGTTACCTATGTGTAATGCATGGGCTACGAAAAGCCATATTGTGAATAATTTTATGAAAATGAGTTGTTGAGAAGCCAAAGAGAGATTGGTGAGCTATAGTTAAATTGCAGAGAAAAAATTCTCTCGCTTTAGTAATCCTTGTTATGGCATTAGAAAGCAATAAAGCACATGTGAGTGTTTGAGGACATCAAGTTGGCCCAAGGAAGCCATATTTAGGACCGTTGGATTGCTAGAGTAAGTGTTATTTGTTTGCTTGTGTAGGTTAAATTGCAACAGGTCAAAAATGGAAAAGGTGAAGTGAGTGAGCCAAAAAGGGAAAGAGTGGATCAAGGAAGGCATACAAGTGATTAGGAAACTAATCAAACAACATGAAAAAAAACAACAAAGTAAAGTAGAGATCTGAGCCATAAAAGGAAGAACAAGGGCATTGGAGAAAGAAGAAAACCAAAGATCCAAAATAGGGAGATTTTAGAGGGGATCTTAGCTCTGGAAATGTTTTGCTACCCATAAGAAGGGGAAGCTCTTGAGAAAGGGTGAATAAAAAACGAGGATGTGTGTGTTGTTCAGAGCATGCAAGAAGAGGATAAGAGGATTAAGCATGTAGAGACTTACATGCACGTATATAAGTGTGAGGAGAAGAACGATGTTGAGAATTTCATACTAGAAAAGGTTGTGGAAACCTTGGTGAAGATTATTGGAGAAGACAAGAAGCTTGTAGCTAAAGACTTCTCAGAGGATGAAATTATAGAGGATAAAACCATTGAAGATAAGGTTGATTTACAAGTCACAGAAAACAAAGGCCTAGGAGTAGTGAGGAATGTAATACATCTCTAGGATATGAAAGGAGGAGACATCATTCACAACGTGGTTGAATGAGGGACCATCGTGGAGAATATTTCCATAGAAACTGAGGTGAAACTTTGCCCATGTACGGTGATATTTGACTTAATACATAGGAGTTTGGTTGTCGACATGAAAAACAATTTGGAGGCGAAGATTGTAGAGGCAAATGTGTTGGTACTTCATGTATTTGAAAAATTATACCAAGTGGATTGGGACATCTCAAGATTCACTGATGGATATGAACAATCTATTAAGAGAATAAAAGATTGGATGTGGAAGTTCGACATGCATGAATGGAAAAATGTGGAGAGTGAGTCATGGTTCGATAGGTGGAGAACACTGAGAAAACTAGAGTGCAATACCTCTTAACCTAGAAGTTCAAATTTTTTAAAACAAAGGGAGTATGATGCATAGAATCCATCAACCCTGCCACATTTCTTGGAGATCGTAGAAGCTTGAATGTGGATGCATGCAGTTTGAAAAGGGTACCGGTTCCCGATTTTAACTCAGATTTTACACTGAGTTCTGTTAGGAGCATTAATTGAGTGGGTAACAAACTTGTGCTCCCTTAGCTGTTGTGTGGGGGTATTTTGAGAGGAACAATTGAGTATGCCAGGGGAGAGCTTCAAAAGAGGAGGCAACGAGGACTTCTTCCAAAGGGTTTCTTTCAGAGAGTTTCAACAAGTTTTGGCGGTGTTGTGAATTCTTAGGAGGAGAAACAAAGAACAACTCAGAGTAGCAAAGGGAAAAATACTCAGAGGAGCCATGTGTGTACGCTCAGAGTCATCTAATGCCTGAAATTATCCCCTTGAATGACAAAGGGTGTTTTGAGTCTGTTGGACACCAATTTGAGTGACATGCATGCCATTAATAAAGTTGTGTAGTTGGGCTTGAATCTACCCTGGCTGAGGATCAAGTGTCATTTTATTAATATGTAACTAGGTTACTGCATGTGTTGACCTAAGGGTTTTGTATAATGTAATGGAGACTTTTATTACCACTTGAAGCAAGTGGTACTATGTCTCTAAAATTTTCTGTTTGAAATTGATGAATGTATGATCCTTGTGTGTTTTGTTCAACATTTTGGGCTTGCCCATTCCGTCTGCATCAAAAGAGTTGGAGAACTATTGCAAAAAGAAGGGTATTCACAATGAGCCTACAACTGCCTATACACCTAAACGAAATGAAATAGAAAAGCGTATGAATTTTGTTATTCCATACATGGTGTGTTGTCCATTGAAATGTTGTGTGGAGTATTTGGGATGAAAGTTTCAATTCCAGAGTCTACCAGATAAATTGAAATCAAATGAAAGTCGTGTGGACTTTTTCACATGAAGAAACACGGAGTGGGTGCAGGCCTACCAAGAAACACTTGCACATATTTGGGGGCACTACTTATATGCACATACCAAAGGAAGGTGTTAAGTATGTGTTACTTGATTATGATGATCATTCAAAGGAATCTCAATTATGGGATTTTGAAGATAAGAAGCTTGTGGAAAAATAGAGTGTCATATTTGACGAAGCAAGCACAGTTGTAAAAGAACCTCTTTATTTACATTCTATTGAACATATAAAATTACCTCTTTATTTACATTCTATTGAACATAGAAAATTTCCATGAATCTAAAAGGTGAAGAATTTAAATTTAAAATTTAAAATAAGTTTTACCAAAATCAAAATCACATGGGTTATATTCTCAAATGAATTTATGAATTTATCTAAAAGACTACATTAATCCAAATTGGTGTGTGAGACCCCCTCTTCACAGGGATTTGAACTTGTGACCTTTTAGGAGAAAATACATGTTTTTAACGGCGTTGACTAAACGTTCTATTTTTGGGGGTTTTTAGCCCGAATTCCACAATGTAAATTTGGACAAAATGACTAGTTTTTGTTGTTTAAATTGTATTTTTGAATACATAAATGTATTCAACATGATGAAAAACCCTTGGGGCACTAGGATTATACAAACTTAGCCTCTCAAATCTGCATATCCAACCATTCATCACCTGATTTCGGGTAAAATCAAATGGAAAAAGTTGCTAGAAAACCTCCAAAAGGTAGAATGTTTAGACTACTATGTTCTTAACCATTAAACCCACTCAAATTGTTTGTTAAGAAATGCTTGTTTTGAAACTAATGTTTACTTGATTTTTGGGACTTGTCCCATCCTCCCGTTTTTAGCATGCCATGCATGATTTTTAAGACATTAGTCGTAGTTAAGCCACCAGGATGAGGATAAGGATTTTGTGATAATTATCAACCATTGGTAATACAACTTAGAACATATATGCCCATCGTATATGTATATGAACATCGTATTTAATTAAGGAATGAAATAAAAATATACACCAAGACATTTGTTTCAATGATATTATCAACTCGGTAATTACCTAGTGGTTTTGTTCATAATTTCACTGCATCATCACAACATCGGTGCCCTACGGTGGCATCTTCAAAGTATATGGTATAGTAAACCTTAATGATAAAGATAATGGTGCTTATTCAACTAAACAATGTTTGGTTGGAAAGGTTTTGAATGAGTTACTAGTAACAAGATCTGAGATTTATGTGTATGTATCTTGTTGTCAGCTCGCAGATGATAATGGTTTTCTTGGTAGATTTATGGATGGTTGTATTTCAGTTGATAAAAAAATGAAAGAAAATAGATATTGTGGGCAGTCAACTAACCAAAAATCCTTATTTACTATTTTTTTTATGAAAGAAAACCATTTATATTACTTTTACCAAGCTATAATTATAAAACCACCAGAGGCGTTGGAGGATTGCCTCTTATACCATTAGATTTTTGCCCCTATGGACAACTAGAACCATATTCAAATTCAATAATCTGTGTGGGAAGCTCTTTCTGAACAGATTTTACTGTAGGGAAACAAAACTATAGAACAAGTTTCAATAGATGCAACATAACTGATCATCCTCGATACTAAATAGAGTTAAATGCTCAAAATAAAAAACATACACAAAGTACTCAAGTTTTTCAAGAGCATAAATATAATGTCCCATAACATAGTGGAGCCACTATTAGCAACCAATTTTGCATACAATCTTGGCCTTATTTTCAACATCAGGGATCCTCTTTCCATAAGTATTATCTTCCTGGGCCTTATTGATTGTTTGCAATTACGAGCATGATTACATGCATTCATCATCAAATCATCCAGGAATTCCTACTCGGACATGTCCTTCTTTCTCATCCAGGAATTGAGCTTGTTGAATATTTCCCAAGCTATGTGGATCATTTATTTACCACCTTGGATACTTTGTTCTGATTCTCATTCGCCATCAATCTGTGAACCCTTTTAATTTGACCTGTGTGCGCACCATGCTATTTATGTCATTTTGGTGGTGTTGTGACTCTGAGTTTCCAATGTCATGGTAATAGGAGAGGAGAGGTGATAGTATATCTTGCGGTAAGTTTCCTGTTGCTGCATAGATGGAGTTGATTCCTTTGCCAAGAAAACCAATTAAATTTGTGGCATTTTTTTTCCTTTTCTGCTTGCGAATGGGCGTTCCAAAACTATTGTTGAATGCCAACATAGAGGATATTTGAAAAAGTGCTACCATTCATCCACTATAGATGTGCTACTTATCAACTCGGTAAGTAATAAGGATTCGGTAAGTACCTACCAGTTTTTCCCTCCTTATATGCCCATGGGCATAGATGTCCATGTTAACAGAAACCGGGTTCTGCCAAAGAAGCTCATCATCCGCCTGTAAAACCAATAGTTGGTTCCAGAAGAGGTTTATTCCCTTGTCCTCATCGATGCGGTGGAGGCGTTGTGATCAGGGTTGATGTATGCAATTGTGTGACATCTCATATTGCCGATCATTTTCACGTATTCCAGGTCTTGAGCCGATATGATTTTCACCTCTAGCCGGTCTCGGGGTATTCATGGAGAGCGCTGCTTCAAAATTCAAAACTAAAATGATTTTCACATCTAGTTGGTCTTGGGAGTATTCATGGAGAGCGGGAATTCAAAATTCAAAATTCAAAAGTGAGTGATTGTATTTTGGTGGTCGTGGGCGGTCTGGCGTTAGATTTGACAGACCTGACATACCATGGAAGGTGCACTGCAAAGCTTCGGCACGCCAATTGACTGATGATGAAGTTTTTGTAGGAGGTCGCCGGATGGTCGAGAAATGAAGCCCACCGGAAATTTTGCTGACTTAATGGTTGTATGCCAAGAATATATGTATGGGTATGAAACCTGCATGCACTAGGGATTGTACTTCAGCTGCACGTATCCACCTGCACTAAGCAATCATTTGCTTAGTGCATGGCGGATAATACTTGCCATGAAAGACTACAGAAGAAGTAAACGTACTAGGGAATAAATGCATGATTCATTCGTCAAAATAACTCACGAGGACAACAAAGGACATAGATAATGGGATTGCAGTGCAGGTTTATTTAGTTTTTTAAAGCCTTAATTTTGTTGAAGAGCGGATCAATCGCCCTAGCCCCAACCCCATGGAAAGGTAAGTATTGATTTATCAATGTAGCTTTTGAACTGTCAATGCAATTGATGAATGTATACCAAGTTTTCAACCCAATATATATTATTAAAATACAAGTTTGAAAGGCAATACGACAATGGATGATACATGAGATGTATACTTGCATTTTGATTACTGTAGACCTAGTTTTCAATAAAAACATGTTATGCTAGTTTCTTTACCCAGTGAATGATGAACATCAATCAACCAATCCATTAGTTCTAAGTTCCTTATTTCTATAGGTTTGATTCGGTGGTAAACTTTGTTTGATGTTGTTTGTTACGGTACAAAGGGATTTGGATCTATAAAAGGATTTGGCTCTAGTGCTAGGACTTAAACTTATGTTGGATATTTCATCCAAACCAGGGATCAAAAGAAAGCATTGTGCAATAATATTTCATTCGTACCATTTATAGATTCTATATGTATTCTCTTTAGGTTTATACCTTGAATCCCTCTATCTATCGGTCGTTGCTTCTATTAAGCCACCCCTCATTGTTTCCCTAGTGGCCTTTCCCAGCCAGAAGGGAGGTTGAATCCATTGTCTAGAACCAATGAATATTTTCTTTTTCTTATGAAATATGAAGGTAAATCCTTCAAATCTTTTTGATATGCATTGTTCTCTTAGTGACTTTGCTTTTGTTTTTTAATAATCAAAATATTTAGATATAAATACTTCATATAAACTAATTCTTCTTTGAGATGGATTTGGATTCCATTTTATCCATCTTAATTAATTTCTTACCAGTAAATTGATACACATAATCAAAATATTGGAATATCTACTAATGGTGATTGATAAAGTTGAGAAAAGTTACCTGGTTGGTTGCATTAAAGTCTCCATTACACCATTTCACTTTAAAAACTTGACCTATCATTCTTGTTCTGACCTCTTTTCCTCATTTTTGGATTAATGAAGAAGGTCATGCACCAACATCCCTGGGAGAAATTTGGGAGTTCGCATGAACAAAGTGGTGCACCAACGAGCACTAGAGCAATTACGAACGCTGCATAAAAGTTGAATCAACTACAATTTGAATAGTTGAATAGAAGTGAATATGTCGATTTAGATTCACAGAGAAATCGGTTAGCTTCAGAGAGAGACCAGTTAGCAAAAACCTATTAGCTTCAGAGAGAGACCAGTTAGCAAAATCATATGCATGCAACAACCGAGCTGGTAGCAACGATAGCAACCAACACGTAGTAGGAAGCTCAAACCTAACATGAGAAGTGTGTATGGAGCCATGGCGGTGGAGAATGAATGGACTGCCCTTCATGGGAAATATGTGGCAAGGCTCCAGAGACGTGCAAACATCGCCTGCTGTGTAGCATGAATTAATGACAATAATGAAAAACCCAAAATTCATTATTTTTTAGTCTTTTCAAAATTATTTTAAATGTCTGACAATTAATGGGAAAAAATAGCCCTCCACCAAGGCGTATTTAGTCCCATCAACCATGTTGAACCAATAAAAAATTGAAGTTTTTTTATTTTAGAAAATATAAAAATATGGGAAAGTGAGTAAAAAAAATGAATTATTAATAAATTACATGAAACATTGGGTAATTGAAAAGTTTTCATACTAAAATGCACCATTTAATACACCAAAATACACCTAGGCGGTCAACGATGGTTGACCGCAAAGAGAAAACTATAGTCCCTCGCCTAGGGAGGGACTAATAAGTAAGGACATAAATGAGAGTGCTTGAGTTACATTATTGAAAATTATTATAGTAAGTGAGGTCAAAATCCCATTTTCTTATGCAAATAAGATGTGTTAAATGCCAATTAACTCTTTTAGTCAATAAACAAGAATGAAGTGACCTAAAATTTATCAAATTTCAATGGAAATCTCTCCCTAAAGTTACCTTTCTCAAGTAAAAGTTTATGGAGCTTACAGTGTGAAACAAGAGCCTTTGGGCTATGGACAATGCAAAATTCTTAGCCCAACTATTAGCCTTTACCATATTGTCCAATTAGATCTCATTGTGAACATTTGAACTTCAACAATATTAGGGGTTTCCCAACCCATAAATCTAATAAAGAATGTTTGGAGGAATACAAAATAGGGACTAATGGGATTTGTAAACAAATAAATGTGCTCTCTCTCATATACATGGAAACAATGACTTGTGTTAACATTGAAAAGCCATGGATTAACTTGTATGATGAAGTATGAAATAGAGCAATTGGAATCTAGATTTTAAATAGTGGTTCCAGAAACTTATTGATATTGGTAATTAACATAAAAAACCTAGTATTTATACTAAGGTATAGGTAGGTATATTGTTTAATATATTGTCATGAGATAAAGATAACACAGAAAAACTTCGAACCATTTTGAAAATAAAGAAATGAAACTTAAGGGTAGATGTTACCACCCAAATTAACAGCCCTTGGGAGGATGCTATGGGGATAGCACAATACGGGAAATTCACCATTGTTACCTTAGCATAATCTCCCCTTCACTTTAGGCCAACTCCTAGGGACCAAGTGGGGTATCTCAATCCTTCCAACTACACATATAAATATATGTTAGATAGGTCAGTGCCTAAGTAGCCAAATGCTTTAAGAATATTCAAGCAAGTATTAGAGAAAATGTTACTACAATATAAAGAGAGTTAGGAGATAATTATGTTAGTGTTGATATTTTAAATAAATATGCTAGAACAAAAGTATAAATCAACACTAAGAAATCACTCTCTAGATGAATGAGAAAGTATCTTTAACCGCTCAAGAGTGAGATCTGATTGCACAAATCAAGAGTGAATGATATATTTGAGTTATACATTGATTATATACTATAAATTGGACTAGTTTTTTTTTGTTCAACAATTCTAGAATCTGATTTATGATAATAATAAAAACTCAGAAATTGTAGATTTTGGGTGAGGAAAAGTTCCCAATAGTGCCTAAAAGCACTTAGAATGATAAATCTTGGGTACTTTGGCTAGGGAAATGAATAAACCTTGCAAAAAAAACCCAACAATGATAAATTTAAAGTGCAAATGAACAATATCCAAACAAATATCTCAAACTTGCAAAAAATGGTGGTGAATCCCCCTAGGGTTTCACCAAAAATCTTCAAAATGAAATATAACAGAAATGAACCACTTAGGAGATGAATTTTTAGAATGTGTTAGATAAATTTGATAAACAATTCCAAAGAGAAATATAAATTAGGGTAGGTTTAGATTTCACCTCTTAGGGTCAAATTCTAGCTCTAGGGTTTCACCAATTTCCATTTTTATTGTTGTAATTAACTTCCATAATTGATAAAAACCTTAAATCGGTGACAAGAATATTAAGTAAAACAATGAGTCACAATCAAATAGGGTCAATTTTCCTCATAGGGTTATAAAATCATCAATTTAGCACATATCCTTGAATAAAGATGTCTAGAAAGTAAAAGTAAATTGTTAGTTTTATTCTAGACAATGAAATAAATATTTTTGATGGTTTATATCTTTTATAATTTTTTTGAATTTTTGTATTATAAATAGATAATTGAAAATTTAGGGTTTTGGTTGGTGAATGTTGGGAGTTAGGGCTTAGTCGTATCTCCACCTAGGGCTTAAGGGATCAAGAAGTATGCCCCTTTAAAAATTGGTTATTTCCATTTATGGATTAGAACTAGAGACTAGAGCCACAAGGCTATTAGTCTCTTGCTAATCAAGACAAAGTATGATAATTAGATCCCTACAATAAGGATTTCCCCAAGGGAATATCCTTCACCAACAAGATCAACAAAATACTTAAAAATAATACTTGAAACCCTTTCCAAGGAGCATAAAACTAATCAAGACAAGAGACAAGAACTTACCAAATCATTTTAGGGAAGAAGGAAGAGATACAAATCCTAGACGTCCTCCCTCCAAGTAGTTGATCACTCCTCAATGGATCGATCTTGCTAGTTTATGTAGAACCTTGAATAATCACAATAGTCTTTAAAATTTTCCAAGAATAATAACCAAGAAATATAGAGCTCCAAGAATTGATGCCAAGATAACACTAAGTAAAAATCTTTCTCTTAAATGGCTTCAAGAATAATATCCAACAATTCACACAAAATGAGTGAGAGGAGTGCCTATATTTATAGATGAGGGTATCAATTCCTCTCCACTCTTTATTCCCCAAAATTAGGCTAAGGAATAAAATAAATGACTTGTCATCCACAGAAATCAAAGACTAATCCAAAAAGTACAATCACATGATGTTTTACATGTTTAAAACCCTCATAAAGAGGACGACTTCAACAAAATGTTCTCTAAAAATGCTCAAATAATGTCCATAAATATTTGAAATATGTTTACAAAGATTGACCATGTCCATACCGAAGGGCAAGGAATCTTCGTGAAGCATGGGAGTGACCCTCAAAGTCAAAAAATGGGCCATAAAACCCCCAATAACAAAAATGGCGTCAAGATTATAAGAAGGCTAATTCATCTTTTTTGGTACAACATCCCACTTGAAAGGACTTGGGGATGGATTAAAATGTGTCAGGGAATAATCCTTGGCCATTCAAACTCCAACGTCCACCTAAAATAAGGGGGGACGACCTCACCCCAAGCTAAAATAAAACTCGAAAATTGAACAACTTCTCTAATTTGCTAAAAAAAACCATCAAAATGTGATTATAAAGTGCAACCACATCAAAGGGGTAAGCACCAAGTGATCTCCATAAAATTCCAAGTCACATGAGTGACCTCCACATCACCAAATCAAGTTCAAAATAGCCCCAACATCCTTGTGAAGTGCCTCCAAATGAATTTGGCCATCCTTTAGTGAGTAAATTGCTTTAAAAAAAGTTTCAAAGGAGAGAGACATCATGGATTTTGACACATGGCGAGCGTAGAGGATGTCCATGCGGATGAAAGTAACCTATCTATGCCTTGGAGAGGGTGACCAATGCCTCAAAATATGTGCAACTAAATAATCATGTGTAGAATGATCTCCGAAGACCCAAGTGTGGTACATACACAAGAAAGAGAGGGTCCATGTGGGTAAGGTGTGATAAACTATGGGTGTGACAACCCTTACAAAGCACAATAACCTTTTACAAAGAAAAAGAATGAGTGAATAGTTAAGGGCCACGTAAATCATGTATTCTAGTAGATCCAACTTAGAATGCTCACATACCTACCCAAGACATAAATGCCCGACATCAAAGGAGTTGCCACCTCTAAAGGGTGTTGATGATAAAAATCGCAACAAGGAATTTCGCCCACAAAGTATTTCTAAATCCTATTATTTAAACTATGTTAATAAGATATAATACTAGTAGGTTGGACCCCCTTGTAGATTGGAGGCTCAGAGATAGTCGTATCACACATTTTATGTTGTTGTTTCGATGTTGCTTACAAGGTCCTATATGGTTGATGATGCAGTCTTGGTTTTGTTTTCACATAATGACAGGTGGATGATGGGAGCCACAAGGAGGGATGTGTTTGATTGATTAACTAGTTGTGTTATGCTTGTTAAAGAAACTAAAGGGAGTCACAAGGGGTCCCACCTACTAGTTATTATTTTAAGACCCTTATTATTATTTTATTACTTTTCCCCCTTAACTAAAAGGTTGGTTGAGTTTTAGTTAACTTAACTAAAGAGGTAGTTTAACTACTTCAACTAATTTTGATTGCTTAAAGGCAAAAAGAGAAGGAGGAACAAGAGGAGAATAGAAGAAGAAAGCATACTCAGGTCTGCTCTTGAGTTTTATTGAGATAATTCAGTTTTCATTCATTCTTTAATTCATTGAAGGCCTAATTCTCTTTTATGATAGAAAGGTCCTATTGTAGACAACAAGATTCAATGTTGAATTACATCATTCAAACACTTGTTTTTTAGAGGAGTTGATCTATCTTTGATAGTCTGTGGAGACTTGTCTATTTGTGAATTAAATTTCATGATTGATAAAGGTTATTCTGCAGAGTCAAGTGGGAAGCAATCTGTGGCAAGCTGATCCATCTTTTAAAGTTCAGTTTTTTACTTTTTGTCAGAAGTCCTTTTGTATGTTTTTCATCGGGGACATCTAAGTTTGACTTTGGTCCAAACCTCATCAAGGAATTTTGTAAAGAGAACCAGTATTTTGATAAATTGGAATGGAATAAACCATTTATTTATGTCTCATCTATGTTTATTATTGACTTGGTGTTTTTCTACTTCTGTTGCTACATTTATTTATGTATTTGATATATTCAGAAAATTACATAAATATTGAATTTTTCAGCAATATTTAATTTATAAAAAAATCAGCCTAGGCACTTGTAACTAATACTTGTGGATTAGGAAACAAATTTTTGATGGCTATAAACATAGGGTGATATTCCCGTCTATCTTGCTTTAGCCAAGTAAGATCTAGAAATGCTTGAGAAAGATCATTTCATATATTTTCCTCAACATTTATTTGGCGACCATACTGGGGAGATCTTCAATATCTCTCTGGTTGATTTTTATGCTTGATTATCATTGAACACATCTATTTTTCTGATATTGATTCTTTGACTGTTTCATTTCTTAATGGTTGTACATGTTGCAAGGCAACCTAATATTGAGCTCGTCCTTCAAGATCATACTAGCATTGCTTTAAATTTGTTTAACACCATTTCAGACACTGCTAATACTCGGGTTGAGCTTAATTGTTCGTGGGAAGCAATCGAACAAGACATAAGTGCCCAAGAACGTTGGGAAGCTAGATGTATATAGCTTAGGAATCAGACATAACTTATTTTTCCTTCATATTTGACCTTCTTTCATGTCCTTAGACCCTCGTGTTTCTAGGAGAAGAAGAGGCTTATCACCTGAAGTTAATCCTATTGCTAAAATAGGAAGAAGGAACGTTGTGTTATCAACCCAACAAAGTTCTCTTAGGAGAATCTTGTCTGATTCTTCCATTTATTCTTTCTCCCCCTTACCTATTATCCACTAGATGGCATCTAGTGGTGGCTCTGGTGGCACTGAAATTTCTTCCTCATAGCAGTCTTCAACTTCGTCAGTGATTGGTAGCTTATATAGTCACCAAGTCCCTGTCCAATCTACCACAAACCCCACCAAAGTCATTAAAAAGTATGGGATTTTTCAATTTGAAGAAGATGCCACAACCACACCATGGTATGTTTCCTCTCCCCTTAACCTAGCACCTACTACTCGTCCACTTCCTAAATTCAAAGAGCATCTTCCTAGGTTTTTAGGGAATAACATTGTCACTACAAATGAACACTTAGTGGAATTTTCTAATGCCTGTCACAACATAGGAGCCAATGACAACAATACTTTCATGTGCTTATTTGTCAATTCCCTGGAAGGGAAGGCTGTGGGCGATTTCTTTGACCTTCCTCCTAAGATTTTTTCTACTTTGGAGGAGTTATTCTATTGTTTCAAATCCACCTACGTGCAATCTAAAATCCCAACTGAGCAGTTGTGAGAATACAATAACATTGCTTATAAGGATGGTGAAACCATCAAGTCCTTCAATTTGTGTTTCACCACGTTATACAATCAAATCCCTCAAATCATTCGACCTCATAACCAAGTCACTTTCATGCATTATTATAATTCATTACCTTCCCCCTATTGTCATAGACATGAGGAAAAATCCATTGATAACCTCAGTTTCTCTCTGCATACTTGTTTAGAGTATGAAGAACAGTTGTAAAGAACAGGTCTTCCTTAGGGAGAATCAGTTGAACAGACATACATGTCTACCCTTTTACATATTGTAAAAGACATGAATAATTGTATGATAGCATACGAGTGAAAGGGAAATTTCTCCCCTCTTACCCTTGGAGCTTCATCCTCTTCTGCACCCCGCTTTAGAATTCCAAATGAAAATAATTTTCAGCCTAAGGCTATCATGCCTTGTAGTTGGTGTAAATTTTGCGAGGAACACCATGAGGAAACCACATGTGAGGTAAAGAAGAGTGCCAGAGATAAGATCTTTGGTAAAATACCGGAAGCTACCATTGTTTTCCTATATTTTGCAGAGCTGGAAGATGTCATGATCATCAATACTAGGAACAAATCCTATGCTCCCAAAGGCAAATATGATCCTCCTCGTAATTCTTCTAGCCCGAGATCATCCTCACCATATTCTACTATTCAGGTTCCTAAGGCTCCTGATAGTCAAGGAAATACCTCCCATCTCCCCTCTTCCAAATACAATATTGTAAATCAGTTGGCCAACATCAAAGCAGATGCAACCCTTCTGGACATGGTTGTCATCCCTGAACAACAGAGGCATCTAAAACAATTCATGGAAGGAAAATCTTTCATTGTAGCCAACCTCTCTGAAGAGTTAAATGAAGAGGATTCGTCTGTAAATAAAGTAGGTGTACATAACTTTAGATACCCTGTAAAAAATCCCCCTTTTTATATTTCTGTAAAGATTATGGATAAGATCGCCCATTGTTGCCTCATTGACGATGGTTCGGGCCCAAGTGTAATGTCGAAGATTATTATGGAAGAGTTAGGCTTGTCTTGTACAAATGAAAATGCTAGAAGCATGCTCTCTTATAATAGTCTACAACAAACAACCATAGGTGAAATCAAAGACGTGACCTTGGTTTTGTGCGCACACCCTGAAATAAGGACAACCCTTAATATTCAGGTAATTGATATGCCAGTAAGAAATTACTCAATCATCTTAGGAAGAGATTGGAAAGCTTTGACGGGTGGATACCTCTCACTCGACGGGACACACTTATCCATTCCTCATAATGGTAAAAAAATCATAGTCCTTAGAGAGGGAAGGATTTCACCTTACATAGAAAGTGTTCCACAATCTAATTTGAATTATATCGAAGAGGACCTAGAGGTGTATTCCATATTTGTTGAAGAGGATAGCACTCCCTTGGAAAAAATCGACTTAGACGACGGTATGTGGCACATGCACTTTGATGGTGCATGCTCTAATGAAGGAAACAGAGTTGGCATTATCTTGTACTCTCCTGTGGGGAAAATTCATAACTTTTCTTATAGGTTGGAGTTTTCTTGCACAAACAATGTCACTGAATTCGAAGCTTTATTATCAGGCATTGAAAACGCCTATAATCTGGTTTGTGGTCACCTTACATTTTTTGGGGATTCTGAGCTTGTTGGGAACCTTGTACGTGAAATATACTCACCTAGAAACAAGTTGATGAAACGATACACCCAAATTGTTTGGGAACTTATCTTGAACCTACTATTTTTCAACATTACTCATGTTAAGAGGGAATTGAACTCAATGGGTGAGCGGTTAGCTATTTTTGCAGCCTCTCCTAATTAGAAACTTCTGCCATACATACCTGATTGTACTTTTCAATCTCTATATCCTCCACATATCCTTGACAATATAGAATCATGGCAGGTCTTCCCTAGCGATGATAGTATATGTGCTTTAATTCAAAATGAACCTTATAAGCCCAAGTAAATTATATCCATGGAAGATAACAAGATTCCTAAGGGCTTGACTCCTCTAGAGAGTTCATTTTCATCGAGTGATGTAGGCAATAAAGAGAAACATTAAGAAGAAGAGTGGAAAAGGAAAGTGGGTGAAACCATTTCCTTGAAAATTGGAACCCCTGAGTCTCCAAAGAATGTTAAAATAGGTGCCCAATGTTCTGATGAAGAGAAAATGAAGTTTTCCAAACTGCTTGGTGAATTTCAAGATGTTTTTGCTTGGTCTTATGAGGATCTTCGTGGTTTTGATACCACTCTCATATAACATGTCATTCCCATAAAAGAAGATGTAAAACCAGTCAGTCAAAAACAAAGAACTATCAACCCTGCACTGGAAACAACTATTTGAAAGGAGTTGGAAAAACTATTGAAGGATGGAATCATATTTCCAGTCAAGTATTGTGAATGGGTTTCCGATTTGGTTCCCATTTGGAAAAAACTAGTCAGATCAGATTATGCGTTGACTTTCGTGCTTTAAATCGGGCTATCATAAAAGATCACTTCCCTCTCCCTAATATGGAAATGATTTTGCAGCAAGTTGCAAGGTCACAGATGATGTCCTTACTTGACGTTTTTTCTGGTTACAATCAAATCAAGGTAAAAAGGGAAGATAAATATAAAATCACCTTTATTACTCATTGGGGCACCTTTGCTTATGAACATATGCCTTTTGGATTGTCTAATGTAGGTGCTACTTTTCAAAGAGCTATGCAAATATATTTTGATGATTTTATTGGCAAGATCATTCAGATCTATCTTGATGACTTAATTGTGTACTCTAAAAACCGATCAAATCATTTTGGTCATCTTAAAAGAGTTCTCATACGATGCAGGAAATTTGGCATTTCTCTAAACCCTTCTAATTTTCGGCATTACCAAGGGCAAGCTCCTTGGACACATTGTCTCTGATTCAGGAATAAGCATTGATCCTGAAAGGATTGTTGCTATCCTTAATTTGCGTTCTCCCTCTTCCAAGAAGGAGGTACAAGCTTTCATGGGTGTTATTAATTTCATCTGTAGGTTTGTTCCCTATTTTATTGTAATGGTCAAACCGATTCATAATCTACTTAAGAAAGATCGTTCTTTTTCTTGGACAGATGATGTCGAAAATTATTTTGTAGGGATCAAGAAAGCAATCAGTTCCGCATCGGTTTTGGCAAAGCCAGATTTTGAGAAAGAATTCATGATATGTACTAATGCCACAGAGGAAGCAGTTTCTTCTATCCTCATGCAAGGTGATGACCAAGGTAATGAAAAACCAGTGGCTTACATGAGTCAAAGTTTGTCTGATCATGAATTTAAATATTCTTTTATTGAAAAACATGTTTTCGCTCTTGTTAAAGTTGTTGAAAAGTTTCGCCACTTCATCTTAGGTAAGCATACGTTGGTAAAATTCCCTTTACCCGCTGTCAATTTTTCTCTCTCACAAATTTATCTTTCAGGTAAGCTTGCACATTGGCTTGCCGATCCAGGAGCATGATTTAAATATTGCGACTTCTACCACTATCAAGGGATGTGACTTAGCCCTTCACTTAGCTCAGCATGCTGAAAATAGTGAAGAAATTGATGAACATGATAGTTCCATATAAACACTATTCTACATTGATAATCAGATCCTTCCTGTGTCTGAACATCCTTGGTATAAGAATTTGGTTTACTATTTACAAAATCAAAGATGTCCAGACAATTTAGACACTCATCAAAGGAGAAGGCTTCGTCTTCAATCTACTAGATATGTTATTATAGGATACTTCTTGTTTCAAAGATCTGTTGATGGTATGTTGCTTCGTTGTTTAAATGATGAGGAAGCACAAAAATTGTTGCAAGAAACTCATAATTCTTCAAATTTTGTTATTCATGTAGGAGGTCATTTTCCAGCTAAAACCATTGCCTTCAAGATTATTAGAAAAGGATACTATTGGCCTTCAATATTTCGTGACTCTTATGTTTTTCGAGATCTTTTGACAAGTGCCAAAAATTTTATGGGAAAGAATGACTTTCAACCATGTTGTTACAGCCTTTCCTCTCGGACTTTCCTTTTTCAAAGTGGCGATTGAATTTTATTGGTCCTATTAATCCTTCGTCTTCAGCAGGACAAGTATTTATTTTGAAAACCACTGACTATTTTACAAAATGGGTTGAAGTTGTCCCACTTAAACATTCGACATATGACCAGGTGATTTCTTTCCTTGAAAATAACATATTTTCCAGATTTGGTCTTCCATTGGAAATTATTATAGACAATGGTCTCGCTTTTATTTCTGCTAAGCTGACCCAATTTTTAGCTAGGTTGGGGGTTAAACATTTCACCTCGCTATCTTATTATCCCCAAGGAAATGGGCAGGCCGAGTCTACCAATAAGAATCTAGTGAGAATCGTTAAAAGGCTCATCGAAGATAAGCCTCATCAATGGTACACTCTCATCACTTACGCCCTTTGGGAAGATCGAACTACCACCAAGGTGAGAATTGGTTGCACTCCTTTCCATCGTGTTTATGGTCAAGAAGCCATTCTTCCTACTGAGATGGAACTTTCCTCCTTAATGTTAATGCTACAGATCGAAGAATTAAATTCTTCTAATATTTCACAAAGGATGAATGCACTCCTAGCTTTAGAGGAGAAAAGGATGTTTGCCTTGGATAATATAAAAATGAGACAACAAACTGTTAAAAATTATTTCAACAAGAGTGTCAAGACTGTCAAATTTAAGGTCAATGAGAAATTATTGTTGTGGGATTTAACTCATGTTGATATGGGAAGACACTCAAAGTTTCAAAAATTATGGTTGGGTCCTTTCAAGATCGTTTTTTTCATGGGTACAAACTCTTACATTCTAATATATTTACAAGAGCGATTGTTTTCCTATAGCACTAACGGTTCTCACTTAAAACACTATGTGGAACCAACTTGAAAGGTTTAACGTCGTTTGGATTGTTCGGTATATTAGTAGTTCAATTCTTTTTTATTTTTTGGTAGTTTTATTATTGATTTATGCTTTTTAAACAATTTTCAATTATGCTTTTGTTTTAGTAGTTTTCCTTCAACTGGTTGTAATTCTGTCATTTTATTTTGTATTGTTCTAAATTTTGCGGTTTCATTCTGTTATGACATTTCTTGCTTTTGTTCTTTTCGATTTCAATTTTTGGTCAAGAATAATATGTTGGATCAGTTCTACCACAATGACACTCCTGCAGGGTATTGTTAATCAATAACAATCAAGTTTACATGGTTGTTATGATGTTCCCCATGAAGGCATCACTGAATTTGTTATCTGCTTTCACTACTATCTTATGAGAAAATTGGTTACTTCACGCTTCTTCTTTCCATTTCTTCATCCATTTGAGATTCAAAGGAGCAAGTCCATAATTTTTTCTCCTTGAAGTCAAGAGAAAATTTTGTTTGAATGATTATGCATACAGGGATAAACCCCTTCATACTTAACATTTTCCATGAGTTATTCCCAAATTCCCGGTCATTTTTCCATTAAATCTGATCACTTCCCCATGCTGCATGATCATTCTATTTATATATTCTTGATCTGTTGTTCTTGGCCTGCAAAACCATACTTTTCGAGTTCTTAATCTATTGGAAACAGATTTCCTTGTGGAGTCTCCAGTTTGTTGATAATAAAAATCACAACGAGGAATTTCGCCCGCAAAGTATTGCTAAATCCTATTATTTAAACTATGCTAATAAGATATAATACTAGTAGGTGGGACCCCCTTGTAGACTGGAGGCTCGGAGATAATCATATCACAAATTTTATGTTGTTGTTTCGATGTTGCTTACAGGGTCTTATATGGTTGATGATGCAGTCTTGGTTTCATTTTGACATAATGGCAGGGGGATGATGGGAGCCATGAGGGATGTGTTTGATTGATTAACTAGTTGTGTTATGCTTGTTAAAGAAACTAAAGGGAGTCACAAGGGGTCCCACCTACTAGTTATTATTTTAAGACCATTATTATTATTTTATTACTTTTCCCCCTTAACTAAAAGGTTCGTTGAGTTTTAGTTAACTTAACTAAAGAGGTAGTTTAACTACTTCAACTAATTTTGATTTCTTAAAAGAAAAAAGAGGAGGAACAAGAGGAGAATAGAAGGAGAAAGCATACTAAGGTCTGCTTTTGAGTTTTATTGAGATAATTCAGTTTTCATTCATTCTTTAATTCATTGAAGTCCTAATTCTCTTTTATGATAGCAGGGTCCTATTGTAGACAACAAGATTCGAGGTTGAATTACATCATTCAGACACTTGTTTTTCAGAGGTGTTGATCTATCTTTGATAGTCTGTGTAGACTTGTCTGTTTGTGAATTAAATTTCATGACTGATAAAGGCTATTGTGTAGATTCAAGTGGCAAGAAATCTGTAGAAAGTTGATCCATCTTTTAAAGTTCAGTTTTTTACTTTCTGTCAGAAGTCCTTTTGTATGGGGACATCTAAGTTTGACTTTGGTCCAAACTTCCTCGGGGAATTTTGTAAAGAGAACCAGTCTTTTGATAAATTGGAATGGAATAAACGATTGATTTATGTCTCATATGTGTTGATTATTGACTTGGTGTTTTTTTACTTATGTCTCTACATTTATTTCTATATCTGATATATTCATAAAATTACATAAATATTTTTCAGCAATCTTTCATTTATAAGAAAATCATCCTAGGCACTTGTAACTAATACTTGTGGATTAGAAAACAATTTTTTTATGGCTATAAACATAGGGTGATATTCCCTTCTATATTGATTTAGCCAAGTAAGATCTGAAAATGCTTGAGAAAGATCATTTCATATCTTTTCCTCAACAAAGGGGTAGTCAGACGGAGCAATAAAACCAAGCACCCTGATAATGGGAACTAACAAGACATGCCATGATCATCCACCTAAGGGGATATAGGTAACCTATAAAAAACACGCGTACATCAAAATCATCCCATCATGGCCACATACAAATAAATCATCACACTTTGGGCACATCGGAGTGGTCACATCTCGTGAAAACATGTAGGGTACACTACAAAGAATTCAAGGTGTAACAATAGACACTACACCGACTATCAATTCTAGTTCAATATTGGTTGAGGTTGGGGTTTCCATTGGATGTGGGGATTTATTAAATGTTTGTGTTGAGGCCTCAACAAATCCCAAAGTTTCCATACTTGGAGACCCTTCTTTTTTTTCCATATTTTATTTTTGAGCTCCATTATCGAATGTACATATTGACTCATTTCACCTGTGATGTTGATGCTACTTTCATTGTCAGGTTTGATTTATGAAATTCTTATGACTTACATCATTTCTTAGAGTGTTGTCTCTCTGGTAGTTCCCATGTCTCTCACTTAGGGTCTCAATGTCGAGGCATAGTGTGCAAGAGAACCTTCCTATGCCACTCTAGGATATATACTAGATTGAATATCAATTCCAGTGCAATAAGATTCAAGGTTGGGTTTTCCATTAGATGTGGGGATTTATTATTAAGGCTTGAAAAAATTCCCAAGTTGTCAGACTTGGAGACCCTCTCTTTTTTTCCAAATTTTACTTTTGAGCTCCATTATTGAATATAAATATTAACTGATTTCACTTGTGATATTGATGTTACTTTCATTTTTGGGTTTGATTTATTAATGTCTTATGACTTGCATGGATGTTGAGATTATTGTCCCTTAGGTTGTTCCCTTGTCTCTCACTCAGGGTTTCAATGCAGTAGAACCTTCTTGTGCCACTCTAGGGTAAACACTACATTGACTATCAATTCTAGTGTAATAGTTTTTGAGTTTAGGCACTAGTACATATTGGAAAAAATTTGACATTCTACTTGCGACGTTATGGACAAAATTGGCCACACTATCGAAAAAGAGAGGAAATTTTAATTTTTTTTCTCCATATTGCCTGATAACGTCGCTCTTGCGACATACTACACAAAAATGTCGCTCTTGCAACGAAGGTAGGAGGACGTCTCTCTTGCGACGACATTGCATTTTTGTCTCTCTTGCGATGTTGGTGAAATATTCGTCGCACTTGCGATGTTATGGAAACTAGGTTTTCCCCATCCCAATGGTCACCTAGTATTTGACCAAGTCAACTTTGACTTGGTCAATGATCTTCAAAATTGCGACGTTATAAAATCTATAAATATGTTTCATTTTACGAATGTTGTGACAAGTTTGCTATAATAACGACAGTTCAAAAAGGGTATAAGTCGGTCTTCTTGGCGAACAAAAAATACGTATTTTTTTTCAGTATGTGTTTGTGGGGAAGAATGTCTGAAAATATTAGAGGTGGGGAAAAAATTAAAGAGGGTGAAAAGGGTGGTGGTAAATGTTATTTCCTTTGCAAAAATTGTTGTACTAGATGTCCTGAAAGAGTTTTAATAGCAACAACTAAAAAAGGTTGTAGAAAATATGGGCACATGGACGGGGGATCAAATGAATATCCTCCCATGGTAATTAGCTATATATACATTCATTATCTCTTTTAATATTTATTGTATTCTCAAACTTTTATATTGTTTTATACATGCACTAATTTTTCATGATTGTTTGTAATTATAAAGTTAGATTCCCCCCCTAACATTATGCACAAAGCACCAATTAGTAGCATAAATGATGTTGTACAAGATGAAGAACTTGAAACAGATAATGAAGACCAAGTTAATGACCCCATGGAAGTAGATAACAATAATAACATAGTTCAATATGATGGGACAAATCAAATGATCCAAGACTTATTCGGTCATCCAGATGAGGATCATGGGGACAATAGTGATGTTATTTATGATGAACCTCTGATTGAAAGGGAAAATAAATGACTTTATAAAGGGTCAAGAGCAAATCTTCTCTCCACTACATTGTTGTTGGTGAACTTAAAGGTTACGAATCATTTTCTGAACACTTGTATGACACAGATCCTAAGGTATGTAATATGTTTCATCGCATCTACATAAAGGTTGACTTTTCCCCATTTGTTTTAGTGTTAATTAATGTGTAAAATAAAAATGCAATATTTACAATTATTATTCTTTACATTAACTATTTATTTTTTATGTTTTAGATTGTTAGGTGAATTTATGTACTCTCGTCAAATATTTTACCTCGCACATATCGAGATTTACATGACATTATGAAAGACATGGGAATGGAGTATCAAAGTATAGATGCATGTCCTGATGATCATATTATATATTATGGACAACATGCGTCAAAAACAGAATGTCAGGTATGTGGTATCAGTAGATAGTGAACCAATCAAGTAACAAAAATGGTCCCTCGAAAGGTTCTCTGGCATATTCCCATAATTCCATGTTTGCAACGACTGTTCAGATGTCAAACCATAGCACAATTTATGGATTACCATACATGAAAGAGAATTGAAGATGGTGTTCATCGAATGTCTGAAGATGGTTATGCATTTAAGGAAATTGTTGCAAAATGGTTAGAATTTACATATGAACCTTGTAATGTTAGGATTTCATTGGCAATTGATGGTGTTAACCCATTTGGAGAGCTTCAGTTTATTTACTCAGTGTGGCCTATTTTTGTTATCAACAATAACATTCATCCTTGGATGTCAATAAAGAGGGAGCACATAATGTTGACAATGATTATTCCAGGTATTTGTTTACATTAATTTTTCGAATTTAAATTTTTCATCTTTCTCTTTTTTTGCATAACATATTTTATTTATTTATTTACATATGTATACATACCATGGTAGTAATTTCATGTAATTTCAAACAATTAGGTAAGTACCAAGATAAAGATATGAATGTGTATATCGAGACTATTATCAACAAGCTACTAAAGTTATGGGAGGGCATCACTATGTATGACATATGTAAACCAATTGGACA
>ML854474.1:17066-28908 GCA_009831015.1 Picea engelmannii | reverse complement strand
AGGAAACAAATGAAAATGGATAGGTTGTGGATTGACTCAAACGCTACAGTTGGTTTGGAGCATTGTATAGACTAAAGGTGTAGTCAAAGCAAGTAAAGAAATCAATTATTGCATACACTAATTTCTTAGGGAGGAAGGCACTCCAAAAGAGCTTGAGGGTGAACTAGAGTTGGTTGAGTTTAGATAAGCACTTCTTCAAAAGGTAGATCTTATTTTTCCTCCTAAGAATGCTCATATATATTTTATGCATTTACTTCAATTTGGGGGTGTATGCATTATAATTTGTTTTGTTAGGCCTTGATTGTTTTTACAATGTGAATCATACCAAGCATTATGAGGGAAATGACCCTTACTAGTGGAGCAAGAAGTGAAGATGAAACGGGGGGAGTTTTTAAGCGCAAAAGACCAAATGGTCTTAGTGAAGTAGAGGGATTTCTTAGTTGATCATGAATATCATAAACTAAGAGGATTCTTGCTATGAGGAAGTTCGTATATTGTTCATCGAGCTAGTAATCATAATGAATGATAATAGATTCAGAGGGTCGATTAAGGCTAATATTGGAAGGAAGGCAATAATGTGAGCCTTAGAAAGATAATAAAACATAGTCAGTGAGGAGAGGAGATGTTAAAGATACCTAGAAATCTTGTATTTTTTATAGGAAAGCATTGTTAACAAGAACATGACTAACAATTAAAAAAAATATTATTAAAACAAAGAGAAAAAATAAATATAACCTTTATAATTGTAAAAATTATTTCAAAATATTAAATAATATAGTTTATTTTATTTTATTAATCGAGACTAGGAAATATTATTTTAAAAAGAGTTGTAGCACATCTAAACATAAAGCATACAAAAGGTATTGTTGTGAAGTTTCATACAAAATTGATAGTTGTCATAAGCCACATAAAAGAGTTTGTGAGGGTCTACATTTATTACATCCCAACTGTCCTTGCAAGTATACTACTTTAAAAAGACACCTATTGTTCTAATTACATTGAAAAACATAAAAAATAGCGAAACACATGGTGGTCAATATCTTCCTCCTTACCCACATTCAAAGGAGGAGATTTATGCTCTCCAATATCCATATCATCTTTCATTTGGTGCATTGTCTCCTCCTCAAAATATGCTTGAACTAAGTATATACTCAATACCAAAATCAATAGTCCCTTTCAAATATCGGAGGACTCTCTTTGCAGCTTTTCAGTGATTCTCATGAGGCTTAGCCATAAATTCACTAAGGATGTTAACTGAATATGCAATATCTAGCCTAGTTATTGCAAGATAATTTAGACTCCCCACCAATTGTCGATACAAAGTACCATCCACTTCTTTTGAGTCATCATTATTGCTGAGCTTAACATTTTGTTCTAATGGAGTAGATATTGGCTTACATGTGCTCATATTAAACCTCCTGAGTACCTCGTTTGTATATTTGCTTTGTGTGATTAAGGTCTTACCATTTTCTCTCCATACCTCAAAACCTAAACAATAATGTAAATTTCCAAGATCCTTCATTCCAAACTGTTGTCACAACTTTCTTTTGATCTCTTCAATCAACCCAATAGCGCTTCCTGTTATGATAAGATCATCTACATATAGAGAAATCAAAGCAATTTGACCATTTTTATCTTTCTTGATATATAGATTGGGATCACTTTTACTTTTTATAAAACCTTGTTGAAAGAAAAATGTATCAATTTTCTCATACCAAGACCTAGGTGTCTATTTAAGTCCATATAAAGCTTTCTTCAACTTGAATACAAGATGTTCTTGTCCTTTCTTTACAAACCTCTCTGGTTGAACAAGATAAACCTCTTCTTTTAATTCTCCATTAAAAAATGATGACTTGACATATAACTGTTGCAATTTCCAATTATTCTTGGTAGCCAATGCAATCATTAATCTAATAGTATTCATTTTTGCTACAGGAGAAAAAGTGTCTTCACAATCTATCCCTTCTTTCTGTGAATAACCTTTGGCAACCAATCTAGCTTTGTGTTTGTCTATATTACCATCAACATTAAATTTATATTTGAACAACCATTTTGATGCTATGGGGGTTTTGTTCTCACACAATTCTGTCAATTCTCATGTTTCATTTTTAATTATAGAATCATATTCTTCCTTCATGGCATCCATCCATTCTTTGTGGTCTTTAGCTTGCTCATAATTTAAGGGCTCTACCACATTCATAGCTTGAGTTATTAAGGCATAGTCTCTATACCTGACCAGGGTCTTAGATTGTCTTGTTGTCCTCCTTAGTTCTTCACTTCTTTGTGGAGTTCCTTCACCTCTTCTAGGCGTGCTCTAGCTACTTGTAGAATATACGATGCTTGGAGCTTCTCCTTGGACTTGTTCTTCTTCTTCTTTAGCACTTTCCTCATTTTCTTTAGGTAGATTCCATACATCATAACCATATGTTTTTCGTACTTCATCTGCTTTTTCATGAAACAACACATCTCTACTTGCAAACACCTTATGATTGTTAGGATCAAACCTTTTATAGGCTTCATATTCTGTACAATAACCAATAAATATGCATTTGATTGCTTTTCCATCAAGCTTTCATCTATCTTCTTTTGGAATGTGAGCAAATGCTTTACTCCCAAATATTCTCAAATGACTCACTTCTGGTTTATATCTATAAAAAGATTCAAAAGGTGTTTTGTGCTCTAAAATTTTTGTAGGACTCCTATTATTTAGATATACAACAATACTTATTGCTTCAGCCCAAAAACCATTACAAAGATTTTACCTTTTATCATACTGTGAGCACATTCAACCAAGGTTCTATTTTTCCTCTCTGCTACTCCATTTTGCTGAGGAGTATGTGGCACTGTAAACTGTTGTTGAATCCCATTATTTTTGCAATACCTGATGTGTACTCCCCTCCTTAATCTGACCTGAGAAAGAAAGCATTGTTGCGATGATTTTGTAGTGATCTTGTATGTCCTTCACCACACATTGTGACTTAACAAATTCAAATTTTAGATCTTGATCTGCAATGGTGGATACATAAGTTAATTTTTTCTTTATTCCTGGCACATACATTACATTATGGATTTGTTTCACCTCACCAGTAGGTAAAGTCACAGTTACATCTCCATACCCTTTAATTTCATGTGACCTATCATCTCCTAGATAGATCTTATGAACATCATTAATGTTTTCATGATATGTATCAAACCAATTCCTATTACATGACATATGAATTGAAGCACCAGAATCAATAAACCAGGTATTAGCATCATTAGTGTCTGTTGATAAAGCAACATCAGAAACAAACAACTTGAGATTTTTGAAATCATCACATACGCTGGCACCTTTATCAACAAAATTTCCTGATTTTTTGTTATATTTGGACTCATTAAACTTCCTCCTCCTACAATCTTTAGCATAATGTCCAAACTTACCACAGTAGAAGCATCCTTCATTCTTCTTCACATTTTTGTTTGCGCTTGGTGGTGCCCTGCCATTATCTCGTTTTGTATGTGGCTTGCCTTGTTTATTTCTCCTCCATGGCTTTCCTTTGTAGGGTTGTTTCCCTTTCGCCACCAATTGCTAGATCTGAATTGTGAGATTTTATATTGAGATTCCTTCTATCCTCCTCCTCTTGCAAAAGAATACTTGTCAATTCATCAAAAGTAGGGGGCCTTTTCCCTAGCCGCAAGACCAGTAATGAACATTTGATGATCATCCAACATATCATTTAATGTGACAGTGACCAGGTCAGTACTAGAAATCTTTTCACCAATATCTCCTAGCTTATCTTTCAACTCTTTGATTCTAGAAAGGAAGTTATTGATATTTTCATTCTCCTCCATCTTAATTGAAAGAAGCTTACTCTTAAAAAATAATACACGGTTTGTGTTCGTCGTCTCATACAGATCTTTAAGTGTCTCCCAAGTTTCATAGGATGTTTTGCACTCCCTAACGTGTGGGATGATATTTTCCTTGACAGACGTCCTCAAAAGAACCTTCGCTTTAGTCTCTTGTTGCTCCCAATCCTGAATTGAGGCTACCGGGGCAACTAATTTTGCTTCGTCTCCACATGCAATCGACCAAACATTGTATCCTTCCATCAACATCTGCAACTTAAACTTCCAATTGACATAGTTTTCCCCATCTAAATTATTTGATCCATTTATATATGAATATGCCATGATATTTGCCATTTTTTTAAAGCACTAAAATGGCTAGTAATAACCAATACTCTAGAACAAAAAAAAAACTCTATAATAATCGATGTTCCAAATTCTGGATAACCCAAATCACAATATATAACATCACCTCTTTATAATGTGAGCTTTGTCATAATTCATACACCATGAAAAGCATATAATCACACTACGATATTACCAATAAACACCATATCATCACATTATCACACACCACCATTTAGCCTTAGTTCAAATTTTTTTTAATTAAATTCACCACACCATGACACCTTTCCACATCATCTTTTTATAATTTATGTTCCTCTTTACACAATTTAAAAACCTCTTTCACCAAATCGTCCAACATTCAACCATAAAAAGACAAAATTTCCCTTTTTACTGAAATTTACCAGCCATAAAGAACAATATGTATACCTTCACCGCCTCTTTCAAAAAAAAAATGAATGCCTCTTCCACAGAGATCCTCTAGCCTCAATCACCCCTCGGATTTTAGCGATTCCAATGGGCCCAAGAGTCCATGACTCTCCCTTACAACAGATAAACAACAAATGATCTCATAGCGGACAGGTAGCAAACGAACATGTAATCTTCATGCAGATTGACGACCCTCTCATGCATCCCTCACCTCCTTCACGTTCACACGACTCTTGACACTGCCAACGCCCTTCTCTCAAGAGAAAACGATGGCCCCTTCACTGCTTTTTCGTACAACAAAGAAAAACTAGTCACAATCTCTTCTCCCAGTCACAATAACGACTATCAACACTTAGCAATTGCTCTCTTTTTTTTAATCTTGAGACAGCATGGGCAGTAGCTTTGCTCCTACTTCGGATAGATCAAACTCTTTCACGCAGTGTGACAGAACAACAAGTTTTGCGGCCCTCTCACCTCTCTCTGTGCTTTCACCCTTCACTACACTCACGACCCTCTCTGCTCTCATAGGGCACTCACGACGCTTTTGCACATGTGGAGAGCACTCTTACACAAGAAATGAAACGATAGCAGTAATTCCTCACAACCCTTACGACTCTCTCAGACCTCACAACTTTGCCCACTTCGACTCACACAACCCTCACGACTCTCTTGGCTCTGATACCAAATCAGAGAAGAGCACACACAGTTAAACACAAGCAGAGATGAACACACAATAATTTGTCTATTACATTACAGGAATGGGTATTTTTTTTTTTTCACCAAGAAAAAAAGCAGTCTCACTGCTATTCTATTAAGAATCAAGTGAAACTATCATAATTACATATCTTTTAACATTTTACTTTTGACTTCATAATTCTCCATGAGAAAAACAAAAGTTTCAAGTACCTTGACTATAAACTATATGTATCTATATCATCCTTGAAGATGACTTACTGTCTTATTTAGTACATTATCATAACATTGACTTGTATCCCAGAATAATCGCTGTAAAAATCATATTGTAATTAAAACAATGAAATTTTCTCTATATGCACTATGCACTATGGGAATGGGTATTTATACAATGATGAAATGAATTACATCGTTGATTGGTTTCAATATTAATGACTGAAATTACTTCTTCCAAAAGTTTCTAGTTCTTCCAAGAATTTATCGAAATCGATGCATTTACTGCACGCTTATCTCTATCATGCTAACTGGTTTTTTAATTAATTGCTAACATTATAGAGAATAATTTATAATTTACACATGTTGTGATGCTTTATTGGCTTACAAAAAGACTCTAAACCGTGCGCAACACGTTGAAAGCTTTTAAAATAATTAAAGCCTTTATGATGGACTAAATTAAAACGGTCGGGGTGACACATTGCACCCACCAAATAAAAAGGAAATGGGACTATGTCGGCCGCGTGGTATTAAATTCCACGTGAATTAGCCATCTTAAACCATAATTGCAAATACTCAAATCTATTAAACCATAATTAAAAACTTTGTAATCATACGATTTTATGATAATAAGGCGAACTTTAACGATATAGTGGACACCACTGGTAGGTCTAATACAATGGATTTGGATTTAATATTTTAATGGTTTTTGGTGAAAACAAAGTGTTGAAAAGTGTATTGTAACGAAGCATTTTAAAGTTTCGAAACAAGAAAAACTCTTTCTATTATGATTACGAAAAACCCTTTCTATTATGTGTAAATTTGTCGTTGAATTAAAAATAATATTTTGTAAAAAACAATGTTAATTTCTCGTTTAAATGATGTGTTACAACTTTAAAAGTATTATCAATTTTTCTAGTTAGATATTAAATGTGGTTGATATTTTAAAAATTAAAGTGCTCGTGAAACTTAACCCGAAGGGTTTAGGAGAATGAAATTTGTTGAAACATGGAGTAATATTGAACTTTTATCAAATCTCACATTAATCAAATTGAAATAGCCACAAAGTCATTTATGTTCTTTGTATTAAGACATTAAAGATTATTAACGATCTTGTCAATTGTATCATGGAAAAGTGATGGTAATTTATAAGCGTTGCGGAGATTTATTTTTATTTGTGATGGAGCAAATTCAATGATAAGTTGTTGAAAGAGAAAGTGTATAAGTTGTTCATGCTTTATATGGGCGGCGAGGTTTAAAATTCATAACGTGTGCACACTTATAGTTCGATTGGCGAGAACGTGCGCACACTCTCCCAGGTTGGGGAGAGGTCACGAGTTCAAGCCTGGCTACGAGTCCCTCGGGCTGCTGCTTTCCACTCCCATATCATCCACTATGTGGGGAAGTATCGAGGTGGGTTCCCAGCGGGTTAATTTCCATTGGAAAAAAAAATAAAAATATATATATATATATATATATATATATATGTTTAAAATTCATATTCAATTTGATCGGATTTCACTAACGACTTTTGCTCACCTTTCTTGTCATTTATAAAAATACTTTTTAGATGTCTCTTTAGTGGTAGTTTCGGATTGGCTTTATGATTACAAAGTTTTTTTTTGCTTAGTACTCGTTGTCTTTTCCATGTGATTATACTTTTTATTATAAGATTATAGTTTTTTTATTTTATGTTATTTTTTTTAGATTTTATATTAAAAATTAGCATATATTTTTAATGGGTAAAAGAAAATGTCGAAGAGTGGAGATATAGGATGAGGAAAGGAAAGGAATAAAGAACATTGTTATGTTGTCAGTAAAGTTTGTGAAGCAGTGGCAATTAAACTATTTCCAATCACAACTATTTATTTGTACCAATGGATTGCAACAATTGTGATGGTAGGAATGGACATGTAAGGTGAGGGAATTAGTTCATGCTAGGTGGAAACATAGGATGGACCAAAGTCTTTGCTAAGAAATCTTAATACCATACCATTAAACATCAAATAGGAGGCTACATTCATGCATTTAGATCATAGAATGGACACTCAATGGAGAACTTTAACACATGTAAGTCATTAAAAGGATAATATAGAGGACATTCATGTCATCTTAAAGTGGATTTGAGGTAGCCCATGTATTATGCAAACTCCATACAATGAGATTCGAGGGGATATATGCATGGCTAGTATGAAGTGCAAAATCCATACAACATACTAAGAAGACATAAGTGGGGTGTGATGCACCTAGTGCTAATCATTTGTGGGTTAAGAAGTGGTAGGTGAGGGGTATTGCACCTACATCCTATTGCTCATGGACTAAGATGTCACAAAGTGGGGGGTGTTGCACCTATCCCTAACCGTGTGTGAGTTAAGAAGTGGCAAGTAGGGGGGTTATTGCACCTTGTCTCAGATGCTTGCAAGTTATAAGGTTATGGATATGAGGTATTGTTTTGGTCTTGACCTTCCATGAGTTAAAAAGATGCAAGCATGGGGCATCATAAGATGTTTTTTTTTAGCACTATTCACTTCTCATATGCTTATTCATATGAGATCACATAAATTAAAATAGGAAAATGGTGAAAATAACTATTGATCATTTGATAATGGATGTTATATGTTATAGGGGTGGAAGAACACAAGGCACGGATTTTACAATAAAACATGTTGCATGGTCTTAGAAATTTCAATGGTGGCCAATATTTTTTATAAAAAAGATAAACTTGGAAGTATACAAGTGGCCAAGCCTACCTTGGATCTAGTCTTGTTGAATCTTTGTAATTAGATGGCTAGCATGCTCAAAGTGATTCAAAGGAAGGAAATGTAGGATGAAGCACGAAAGGGATCTGAAAAGCTTGTTGCCATCTTCGCATAAAAAGTCTGTGATTATGACTTTGGCTCTGTGCCTTCTACCAAAATGAGTTAACTTATTAACTTAGAAATATCATGTATTTCCCTTATTTACATTTAATGAAATGAAAGCATAAATAATTGAAAGTATATTTTTGACCACAATACACATCTAGTTGTTATAAACCAATATAATTATACATGATAACTTTATACAACCATCTATAAATTTGCATCTTCGTGATGACGTTATATGATAATTTATATATTAATTAATTTTTTTTCTTTTTATATTTTAAATAATTGATTTTTGAATTAAAATATTCAAAAATATGTATTAAACCACAACCATAGACAACTTGTTATCTTCAATGACAATGATACAAGAATAACTATCATCTAGGTCGAATTAAGAGAAGAACAAAGAAAAATCAACATTAAACCAATATAAGCATTAGAGAATGAAGAACAAACCAAAAAAAAAACTAGAATTTGAACCAAAAACTCCACTCAAAATTTGAAAAGTATTAACTTTCCACCTAACATTGCATTAAACATGACCGAGAGCCACAAACATCAAAATGTTACTAAAATATTCTCCTTCCATTAATAATATTTATATTCATAACTACTCCTCTATTATTATAACTACTCCTCTATTAACAATAGAAAAGTGTTAGTAATCCTATGCTTGAAGAAATATACATGCTTAACTATTAGGGTATGCCTTTCCATAAATTTCCACATGGAATGTACATTTACCTAGTGGGATATGCCCTTCCATGCACATTTCCTTAACTTTTGTTGTGAATTCTTTGTGAACTATATTCTAAAAAATGTATGATTTTGTTTTTTTCAAATCGATGAAGAAGGTTGGATTGATTTTGCAGTTATCATTTACATGGTTGAGGAAATTTCTTTATGGTTGAATATAATATGTTGATAGAAATAAATCATGACAAATATAAGTTTTATAACAATTTCTCAAAATGATGATTCAAAATTATAACATTCTCCTTTATGTATAGAAAAAGCTTAAGGTAGAAGGATCGTCATATCATCTTTTTATCATTCCACTACCAACACAACACATTTTGGTTTGTCCTTCTCCCGTCAATATGATATGATTTTTGGTTGCCATGATGGAAACCGTGCCAAGTGGACGGGCCATCCTATGAGGCATCAAGAAAAATGTTATGAGGACACTATATGGATGACCTAATTCTTTATGTGTAAGGAAGTTATGTTTTTATGATTTTTTGTTAACATGATGCAAACCATGCCAAGTGGATGGCCATCCGAGGAGGTGCCAAAGAAAAATATCATGAGAGATTTTATGGATGGATTAATTCTATATATGTAGAAAGTTATGTTTTTTTTTAATATTCATGGATTTGACTTAGTTGGCTCGCTGAACTTTTTATGGATGGATTAATTCTATATATATGTAGGAAGTTATGTTTTTATTGTAATATTCATGGATTTGACTTAGTTGGCTCGCTGAACTTTTGAACAAGTCAGTGCACACAAAATCTATTAGTGATTACAAAACCATGTGAATACACCACCCATTATCCATGTGTTAGTAGTGTTATATTAGTGATTACAAAACCATGTGAATACACCACCCATTATCCATGTGTTAGTAGTGTTATAGTTGTGAGAGTAATTACACCCACCTATACTATTTATCCATGTGTCATCGATGTTGCAATTTGTTTTTATAGAGCTTACACATTCTTATGATATTTACTAAAGTGGATATTAATTGTGTCTAGTGGGTGTAACAATGGATTTGGGATCACAAGTTTTCCTCTCCAAAAAACAATAACATGCCATATCCATCAATATCAACAAACTTGACGAAATGCACATCAATACATAATTTAATATATAATTGTTTACAATCCATAAAAATAGTTTGACATGCATTCTTAAACCTAGACACATTGTTAACTGCATGAATCAAGGTGATTGAATGGGTTTTTCATGTTCTTGAATGTTTTATTTGGGATAAGTTCGAGCAAGAACGACAATGTTGGTTTTCATTTCTAGGCTTGTAAAGAAAAAAATTCAAAATTTTGTTAGGGCAAGAGGGATGTTCATTGAATCTTGGATTTCATCTCAAATGTTTTAGCACAATAATTTCCATTTTGGTTTCTAACGATAAAGACAATGAATTTTTGCAGCAGGAGAATACTTGTAAGTGTCTTGCAATACCTTTCAAGACCAAGGCAAGGATCGAAGAAAGAATCATGGATCAAGTCAGATATAAAAACATTCTAAAGACACTCAAGCTTTATTTGTTTTTTAGTATTCTTCTAAGTATATTATGTCTCATCTAAGGCTAGCCTTATATTTAACTCAATCTATGTTCCGTAAAGAAAAAGAATAATAATAAGAAGAAGAAGAAGAAGAAGAATAAGAATAATTAGCAAAGGTTCATTGATCATGCTGCTAATTAATTAGAAAAGGTTCATTGATCATGCTGCTAAATTTGGCCATGGTCAAGGTACCTTCAGTTAAAAAATCAAAAGATACAATTAGTTTGAATTCTTCTTCTTCTTCACTGGAAGATCATGTCAAATATGGATGGAGAAGAGAATGAATTTGGAGTTAACGAACAAACATGGATTTTTTGCTAAAAATGAAGCCAACGCTTCCCATGGTGTTGATTTGGTCTATATTGAATGGTTGTGCATTGGTTTTGATCACATGTCAACTTTTGAGAAAACTTAACATCATCATTGAAGTGGTTATGCTTATGGACAAATGAGAAAGTGAGTCTAGTGCAATGAAACTTTGAATGGCTATGCGATGATCTTTTAAGTTGTATGAACATATTGAATTAGAGGGAGATTTTTTCTAGTAGTCGTAAAGGTAATGACTGATGGTCGAAGGCCATGGCAGATTACAAATGGTCTGCGATAATGATAGACTACAGGTTTGACAAGTTGATAGACAAAATAAGTTTTTCCAAACCCACTGGTTTGGTGAACCAAGTTTTGGGGAAAAACCCTCCCTTAAACATGTCTTCAACATAAAAACTAAATATTTTTTAAAATAATTATTAAATTTATTTTTGAAGATTTAAAATATCTTTAAAATTTCAAAATTTGATAAAAAAAAAATTGTAAGTTAGATTTGTATAAAAAGCCTTCAAAAATCTAAAATTACAGTATCACCATTTGTTCTTGACTGTAAACACTGAACTTCCCCAGAGGGAAACCATTTCAGCCAGCCAGTCAAAATAAAGCCCATTGTCTTAAGGTGTTAGTCATAGAGATTACAGAGACTAAACATAAAAATTCCAATCCCTTGTGGGAGACCGAATCGACCTGTCAACTTGTTGATACTGAGAGGGGGGTGAATTAGTATCAAGTACAATTTAAAACCTTTTTCAACTTATACTTAAACCATTCAACTATATCCAATGAGAAATGAACAATAGTATAAGAGTTACACCAATACACCACAATACACCATGC